>PVJC01024517.1:0-25523 GCA_004026665.1 Murina feae | reverse complement strand
ACTGTTTCCTCATGTGGCTTGTTTCTGCATTGAAGTCTTGTGTGGGTCCACTTGACCAGTGACAGTCAGATCACATCCTCTCCTGGTCTAGGAGACTGAAGAAAACCTTGTTTCTTGGAGTCTACTTTGAGGATTCTCAATGTTGAAAAGGTCCCACTTACAATAGAAAGAGTTTTTTCAAGAAGGAAAGAAATATTTCCCATTGGTGTTGAAAAGCCTCACAATGATCCCTCACTCTTAATGATCCATTAACCCATTTATCCATCCATCCATCCATCCATCCATCCATCCATCCATCCATCCATTCTTTATTTCAAAAAGCATTTATTGAGCACTTGTTTGTGACAGGGAAGGTGAGCTCTGGGTACAAAACAAAATAAGGTCCAGATGCAGCTTTGAAGCACTCCCCATGGAATGAGGAAGGGAGGTGAGTAAGCAGATGTTTGTGACACATTGTCATGAGTACTATGGCCTAGTAAAGTACAGGCTGGGATTGGGTGATAGGCCCTTGCCTTGTCCACCAGGCCAACATTGGGCTCTTTTTATGAGACATTGAAATCTTCAGGGTGCTTCAGTTGTCACAGCTAGCATTATTTATACTAAATAAAATACAGGTCACATGGTAAATCAGGAAAGTTAGAGTTATCCAGAAGAAGGGATAGCTAAAGTCAGACAGATGAGCCTGGAGAGGAAATCAGAGGCCAGATCTCAGAGGACTTAAGTCTGTCTTGTTATGAATTCTTTTTATTTTCTTGAGGCTCTGGGGAGACACTGAAGAATTTTAATACCTTTTCCACCTTTCCACCTGGGAAACAACTTACCAGCATCCTCTGCAGAGCTCAACTAACCCGATACACTAAAATCTGCTCTAGCTAATAAAAAAGGATTGATCTTTTCAGCCTTCCTGACTTTATTAGTTCAAACATACAATGCTTTAATATTCTATAATTACCCTTTAAGTATCAGGCTTGTGTAGGGTCAAGGACAACTTGAGTTGAATCTGTTGTGTGCTCCAAATCATAGGTAGTGTCTCATTTACAAATCAGCCTATGCATAGCACCAGCTTTGGGAAGGCCAAAGGTATTACAACAAATAGATTTATAGACCTTTTAAAAGTGATGGTGAAGAAGTTAAACCAATTCACAGTGATATTCACCTGAGCTTTAAGGCATTTTAATAGGATTGTATGTTTTCCACATATAACATGACCTATAGAGAATGAATTTTCATCATTGGGGGAAAAGAGATCAGTATTAAAGTTATATTTTATTATTCAGAAAATAAATAAATCCTAAATATTTGAGTGAATGTTAGAGGAAAAGATATAATTTACTATAAGCAAAAACAAATAAACAAAACCTAACATAGAATATTAAATTTATTTTAACATGTATATTTTATTAAAAATCAGTATCTTCTTCAGATCGTAACTTCTACCTGAGATTTAAATCCTTCACTTTATTACATATTTCTCAAACAAATTAAAAGTCATATGTACTAAAGCAAATTTAGTATAAATATCCTACAAGTTTTCAATTTGGTTCTATTCAGGATTATTAGTAATTCCACTACAGGGTTAACTTTGAACCATTCTTTATGTTGAAATTCTATATAAAATATCTATATTCTCATTGACTTTATATATTTTGGGATAAATTAGTGTGTTTATCAGTCATCTCACACTAGGTTATGTTTCATAACAAACCCCAGAATCTCAAGAACAAAGACTTACTTCTTACATTGCATGTTGGCTTAGATAAATTGTGGCATTTCTGGTTCTGCTCTGCATGTCTTCTTCATTTTAACCAGGATGAAGAAGTGCTCACTCTCTGGGACCTAAAGGGTTGGCCTAAAGCAACCCTTATGACCAAGCCTGGATGACAGTGGAGAAGGAATATACTCCTATTGCAAGGAGAGCAACAAATAATTGATAAGCATGATCTACCACAATGTATAAAAGCATTTTTCAATGTGAATAAAAATAATAGTTTTTCTTCTTTTTTCTCTTCAGTATTAGTTCACTTTCTATCACTCTTCTATTTCTGCTATTAATTTAGGAAATTGAACTCAAACTATACAGATACACCAAATACTACTTACCTTTAACATTCAATCAATAGTGAAGTGTTAGGATTGGGTAGAAATCTAAGTATTTTTCTGCAAAGATTTTGGAGGGCAGAGATTACTATCAGGAGTGGGTTAGTGTATATGGTTGACTAAACAGAATAGTGAAGGCTTTAAGAGTGCATTCTCTGGAATTGGAATACTGGGTGGTCAAATCCGGCTTTGCCAGTTCCAGTTGAGTGGCCTAAGCCTCCATTTTCTCATCAGCAAAATAAGATTAATGATAGTACTTGCCTGTAATGAAAAAAATCCATGTAAATGTCTTAGCTCCATGCTCAGCAAGTGTTCTTACAACTATAGTGATTGTTTTCTTCTAGTCATTCATCCAGCAAATATTTACTGTCGATTTTGTGTCAGACACTGTGCCTCGCACTGAGGGTACAGGTATGAAAGGCATCATCTTGGCCTTCAGGGCATTTCCAGTCTAATGAAGGAGAAAAGAAGAGTAAGTAGGGAGGACAGCCTGATGGACACATGAGGCAATTGACATAGGATAATTATGCTTAATGGGTGGTAAAGAAAAACAAAGTCAAAGAAAAGCATATCTTAGATGAGAAATCAAAAAGTTTACAGACTAAAGAAAATACATTAATAGAAGGAGGAATTCAGAATATCATAGTATTTTCATGCACTCAAAAGCATTGGGTGCAGTCTCAGTTTGGGATAATGAAAAAGTTCTAGAGATGAACAGTGGTAAACTCCATACCTAAAAATGGTGGAAGTGGTAAATTTTAATATATATATATATATATATATATATATATATATATATATAACTTTGTATGTATTTTATCACAATAAGATATTTTTTAATAAAAGCATTACAAGGGGTAGTTGGCCTTTGAAAGGTAGATGCATTCTGAAATAGTCATTAAGTAAAAAATAACAGAATTATAAATATTCTTAGAGGTGGACAGAGTGGAATTTGAGGAGTTTAATGATTTAGGTTTTCTTAGTTTAAAAAGATGTGACTTCTGGTCAATACTGGCAGGGACTATAGTAGTATCCAGGACTTGACAAGGCCACGAAGGATTGGGACTGAGGAAAGTCAGAAAGCAAATCAGTTCTCTGTGAAGAAGTGGGCTGCTGAGTTACCCAATGGTCCAGCTGTCATTAAAAAGCTTGTCTCCAGGACGATACGGTCACACCCCTGTTGGCTTCTGTGTCTTCTTATCCTTACCCATGGTGGAGAGGGGACTTCCAGTGTGATGGAGTAGAGATGAAAGTTAACTAGGGGTGTAGAGTCTAAGTCAGAATGTAAGGCAAAAAAAGTACATGGTCATTATTCCTCAAGATTCCTTGTAGTGAAGCCATACTGGTGATTGTAGACTTTCTTTTAATAAGTATAAGAGTCTCTGGATTTGGAAGAGTGCACTGTTTCTGGGTTTGAGCAGGAGATCACATCACCTATATTCAATAAATTATACACACACACATATATGAACAACAGAACCACAATACTCAGTGTGGCTGAGATACTTATAACATGATAGGTTTATAGCATGAGCCAAGACTGTATAAGGAAACAACATATTTTTTCATCTACTTCCCTACCCCTGACCCACCCCCCATCAGGCTCATTGAATGGAATGATCAGCATATAGTTGTATCATTTTACATTAAATTATATTATTATTTAATTGAAATTTAACTGTTATATTAAATACATGTTCATTAAATTCTTAAATGATATGACTCCAGTGTAATGCATCAATATTTTGTTGTTCGAGTCAAGTGATACTAAAAGAGAAAGGTGGTTTTTGTATTTTTTTGGTAGGGAGGAATAGTGGTAGGGGGTAGCTGTTCTACTCTGAAGAATCCAAAGAGCTAAACAAACTCCTGTTCAGTTGTTAAGGTCCACTGATGGCAGTGCCTGCTGTTACCTTCCCAAATGGTGCCTGATCAAGGCACCTCAAAGGATTGTCAGGGTGAAGGAAGAGAAAGATGGCAACTAGGGAAAAAAGAAACACTTGGGCACACACCAAGACTGACTATATGGAAAGAAAGGTGACTGTAAGGAAAACTAAAAAACAAAACAAAACATTTGGTAGCATCTTTTTCTTTTTAAAAAATAGGTTTTTATTGAATTCAGAGAGGAAGGGAGAAGGAAAGAAAAATGGAAACATCAATGATGAGAGAGAATCATTGATTGGCTACCTCTTGCATGTCCCACACCAAGGATTGAGTCTGCAACCTGGGCATGAGCCCTGACTGGGAATCGAACTGTGAACTCCTGGTTCATAGGTCGATGCTCAACCACTGAGCCACGCCAGCTGCATAATAGCATCTTTCTTATGTCATATGCTTTCCTCTTCAGCTAATAGTAAGACTGTTGTTTTTTCCCCTCCTCTAAATGGCCTTTCCATGCATGCTTTTTTAGACATATATAAATATGGCTTACAAATGGCCTTTTGTAGTTTCTACAGCCTAGAGTTAAGAGTGGGAAAAACCCATGCTAAGTTGTCCTGGGCGTGGCTTCTGACAAGGTGGGTGAGAGGATGCAGGGATTCTGAGTGTTGATAAAATTCATTGAAATGGTTAAACAAATGTGGTTCCAGGCTGGGGTCTTAGAAGAGTGTAATAATTAAATGATCACAATTCATGTAATAGATTGTATTTTTCAGTTCCTGAGGGGTTTCCATTTATGTTTCACATCCATGGGAGATTATGGAGGGGCCATACTGAGGCTTCATAGAACTGAAACCGTCAGAGGCTGTAATAGAGGAAAGAATTTCTGAGTTTAAGGTCGTGAGGGTGGAGCAGTTTCAGATAATGATGAGGTTCAGGTGTGGCTATAAATGTGGGTGCTAAACATGGGTGTAACTGGAGGTCATTGAAGGTCATTGAAGTGTAAGACTATGGGTTTGCAAGGGTAATAAAAATAAATTACTGGGGAATAGATGGAGGAAGGAGGAGATTGGTGAACCAAGTGGGCAAACTCCCCAGGCACATGGGGAGGCAGTGAAAATCAGTGGACAATAGCCACATGGAGGGGGAAGAGCTAATTGAGTGGTGGTGACTTTAAAAGAGACCAGTTGTGTAAGAGAATTGATCAGGGTCAAGAGCTGACAGTGATTGATTTGCCTTACTTTGGAAAACTGAAATGGGGAACTCATTCAGGTTAGGAAGAAAGCAGCCGGTTAGAGAAAAAGAATTGTATTGTTCCAGAGGTTGTTAAAAATAGAATAAAAATTCCCAAGGGTAAAATGCTAGGGTGACGATACATGCAAACAAATATACAAAAAAATAAATAAATAAATAAATAAAATAAAACAACTGAGAACAGATAGGAGGTGGCAGGAAATTAGGTTTAATCTATTAAGACATCTGAATATGCATAGTTTCTGGGTTGGTTAATTCAAAGTTCTAAACCCTTCATTCAAGAGCACATGTCCTTCCCATTTTTTTCTTTTGCTGCATTTACTCTTTGACTTGTTCACAGGTTAATTCTCCTTACACAGTGGAGAAGAAAACTGTGCTAAAAGTGCCCAAACCCCCCCGGAATATTGGGAGGCTATATCCAAGAGGAACACTGGTATCCTTTCTGGGTTGTCTAAATAGGCAAGGAAACATTTACCTGAAGCCCCTAGAATTCTTCTCATGTCATCACTGACTACACTCGCATTGCGTGCCTGTTTCTAAACCAATAATTGGCAAGGAGAATGAGATCACCATTACTGGGCTGTAAAGCAGTTTCCCATGAAGACTAGATAGTATATGGGGAAAAAAAGTTCTATCAACAAAGATAAATTTTTGTTGAGTAGGCAACCTATAGCATTAAACAAAACCCCACAAAATATTATTAAAACTGATTACATCTATTGATTTCATTGATTGTTTTCCATTGTATAAATACAAATACAATTGTAGTCTACTCCAGTTTGGCCTGTGCTCTCATTACTTCACCAACATTCCTCTTGTAAAGTCACTAATGATTTCCAAGTTGCTTAAACTTCTGGACCCTTCCCAGACGTTGCCTTCCTTGACTATCATCATTGATTGATAATTCCTAAGGTAGTCTTTTCTCTTGGCTTCTGATTCATCATGCCCTTTTGCTTTTCTTCCTTGTTCTCTAGTTACTGTTGAAACTTCTACTTTTTGCTTATTCTACACCAGTGGTTCCCAATCAGGGGCAATTTGGATCCCCAGGGAACATTTGGCAATGCCTGGACATCTTTGGTTGTCATAACTGAGGGAGTGCTGATAACATCTAGTGAACAGAGGCGAGGATGCTGTTAAGCATCATCTAATGCACAGGGAAGCCCGCATCACAAATAATAATTTGGCTCAAAAGGTCGTCCAAGCCAAGGACGAGAAATCCTGCCTTCACTAAACTTCCCCCAATAGAGCTCCTCTGGGGTTAAGTTTGAATGTTGCCTTCTCATTCTATCTTCTCTCCTTAGATTACCTCATCGCCCCCCGCCCTAGAATATTGAATATTATTTATTTACCAACAATCATAAGTATATATTTTCAGATTAGATCTATTTTCTGAGTTCCAACTCTAGGTGTTTAACTGTCTACTTGAAAGTTTCCTTTTGCTAGAAAACTTGATTCCTTAGTCTCTATTTATTATCTATCCCATTCATCCTGCAGGACTCAGGTGACATGTTGCCTGTTCAGGTAGGTCTTCCTTCATGCTCCAGTCTGTTAGGTCCGTACTTGACTCGCAGCGCCTTGAGCTTTCACTTCCTATTACTGATAACAATCTTCAATTATATATTTAATTTGTGATTTTCTTTGTTTGTTTAATGTTTTCCTGCCCTGTATTGTCTATAAGTCCCACGAAGCCTAATTTGTTCAAAATTATATCACCAATGCTTATGGATTGGTCTGTAGAAAAGTATTAAACAGTTATTGAATGGGCATGACAAATTAGAAGTTATCACTTTCTTCGTCTTCTCTTTCATCTTTACTTTCAATGTTATATTTTCCAAAAAGAAAGAGTTTTATCATTTTCTCACTGGTGCTTTGGGATGGAATGAGAAGCAGAGAATACCAAAGTTGCTGAGGTGGAAGCTGAGGAATTGGTTGGGTTCCTCATCAACTAAGTGACTTTTTACCAGATACCTACATATGATTGACATCTTCCCTTCAGAATGATCAAAAATGACTCTGTGCCACAAACATTGAAGGTGGCTTTATATTAATCCACAGAGGTTACATATTTGAATGCCAAGGTTCTTTCAAATGTAAGTTCATGGAAATAATACATTTACCTGCAACAGGCCAAAACATATAAGACTAATTAAATGTATTACACACTTTCTTTGCTTTTTCTTGGCATTGTGTCAATTCAGTTTGTAATACAAATTATTTCACACTGAATAGTCTATCTAGCTAAATACATGTGTATATAGAATACATGTATATCGTATAGTAAAATAAATTTATTATTACTAATCTCTACATATAAAACCCTAATATGCAAATAGACCAGCTTGTGGAACAACCGAACAATAAGTCTCTATGACATGCGGTGACCACCAGGGGGTGCACGTGGAACGGGGCGGGCCCTGGCAGCAGGTGGCAGAGCACAGAACATGGCGGGTGTCAGCTGTAGTGGGATGGTGGAGCAGGCGAGTGTAGGTGTCAGACGAATGCAGGGTGCCAGTAGCTGTCATCAGGGCAAGCCTCTGGTGATTACTGAAAATTCTATGCTCTTGCATGTGGCAGTCCCACCTGGCTCTTGTATCTGCCGCTGGCCCCAGCCCTGAATGTATCCACTGCCCAGCACCAGCCGCAATCACTTGGAGCCATCAGCAGGTGCAAGTGGTGGCTGACAGCCCTAGTCACCATGGGGGTTTCTCCACCTCCCCTTACTCCTGAGGGCAATCGGGCCACTCGCACCCGTTGCTGGTGTAGGCCCCAATTGCTCTGTGCTGTCAGCAGGCGTAAGCAGGGCCAGTGCTGTTAGTGTGTGGGAGCAACAGTGGCGAGGGGGGGAAGGGAGCTGCCGGCAGAAAGTGGACTGGGGGTCACAGTGGTAGGGGCCAGGCAAGGGTGCAGAGGATGGGCTGAGACACACCCCTAAGCCCAAGGCAGCCTCAGGGCCCACAGTTCCTTTCAAGGTGCATGAATTCTTGCACTGGGCCCCTAGGAAATTATAATGATTTAGCATGAACGATTTTCAATATACAAAGCCCATGGAAGGTGGTTTCTTTTGGGTGGGATGAGGATGGGGTGTCGGTATGTAAACATGTACAGCTTTATAGATAACAGTCATTTGGACTGGAAAAATAAGGGAAAAAGAGTTGTACCAGTCTTTCAATAGCTTCCACTGATCCATTAAACTTAAAATAGATTAATCTCTAAAGACAGTCAACTTTCTGGACACAGCAATTACAGTGAAAGATGGCAAGACCAAGACATCCATTTAATGGAAACCTACCTCTCAATATAGCTTCTTGCATAATTCTAGTTCTTATTCTTTACAGCCCGGCCTATCTGCCTCTGCTGCCAAACTGCTCAATGCCTGGAAAGGCAGAGAAGAATGAGTTTCTGAAGTTCCCAAAGGTGTTCACCTGGAAAGGAGGCAAATATAGAATACCTTAAAAATATTACGCCACCTTTTTTGACAAAAAAAGATAAATGAAACCCTGGAAAATAAATTATGATTTAGGTGCCATATACCAAGATGACTGACCCAGGGACAGTTAGTTTGAAGAGACTGTACCATTTCTTGCACCTCATCACTCCAATTACACTCAAGGAATCACAGCAAAGAAACACATGGACACATATATATTTTTTTTAAAGTTTGTTTTATGAAAAATTTATTCTGAAGCAACATTCACCAGATTAGATGAGGCATTAAAGTTGAATTCGCATTTAAGTGGTAGACCTCAAAGAAATGTTTATAAGCTACGTGGAGAATGTGTATAATGTATATTCATTCATTCATTCTTAAAACTAATATTTATTGAGAATTGTTTATAGTGCAAATTGTACAACTTGCTTCCAAAGATTCCAGGAATGTCAAAACTGAAATGGTAATTTAGAAATAGTCAGAATCTTTCCCCCTCCCTGAAGAAACTGAGTCACACTGTGTGAAAGCGGTTACTAAAGTATATTGTTTTTGCCCTGAAAAGTTTCACAAAATGCCTAATACAGGTAATAGCAACGTCTCAGGAATCTGGCCACTCTTCAAAGCCTTTCAGGGCTGCGTGCATTTCCCCCTCTGCGGGGTGCTGGGCTCCTCTGGAACACGTCAGTTTGTTATTCTGCAGGACACTGGGCAGGACCCATCGCTTAAGGCCAGCATTCCCTGTGGAGATGAATTGAAATCTCTGCTTGGGTTTCAGTTAAAGGAATTTTTAATATTTTGAGAATTTGTGAAAGTAAAAATATTGCAATTATATACAATATATACTTTAAATAATAATAAAAAAGACCTGATAGTCAAATCTAAGATTAAACAAAATGCTTAATTTTATTTAATGTTCTCTTCCACCTCCTTATTTGTAGGCCAAGTTCTGTACTGTTAGCCAGTAATTGTATATTTTATATTCAACACGTATTATTTAGCTAGATAAACTAAATACTACTTACAACTTTCTGCAATCTGTTTGACTGTTTTGTATCAATTTTTGATCCATATAGCTTTCTAATACTCTTGTTGGTCTAGATTGAGGCAGTTGTATTGCTGCAAAAGTCTTTAATCACTACATTGAATTAATGCAATCATAGGACCAGTGCACCAGAACTTTCCTCTAGGAGCTTGTACAAGCGTCCATTGCTTACTTAGGGCCATCTCTTTGAAACCTATTAAAGAGAGGAAAATTTCCACGTTCTGAATGTATTGATATTGTCACCATTGGTGGGACGTGGAAAACAATAACATTTGTTGAGTGTTTACTATGTGCCACAAACTGTTCTAAGTCTTTTGCTCATTTGTGCTTCACAACAATCCTTTCACACAAATATTATTATTACCCCCATTTTACAAATGAGGAAACCGAGGCAGAGAGAGGTAGAACAACTTGCTTAAAGTCATAGTGAATAAATGGTAGTGTGAGTAACTAACGTGTCGTTTTTGACTCCAGAGCTAAGCCACTAAACTCATGGGTGACATAAAACAAGCAATGAATTTTTAATTAACATTACATTTTAATGAAATTATAACCATTTTCTTAAATAAGCCTTTTCAGTTCCACTATATCTAGATAGAATATGTGCTCAGAAAAATAATCAGTTTGATGTTGTGCTTCTAAGCCTCCAGATGCAGTAGGAGTTATTAACAGCAAAGATCTGTGATGCTATTCTGGGTATTCTCCTGCTCAGGAAATCCCAAGAGCCAATTCCTCATCCTTGTGGTCCTGAAAACGATAAGCCCTAAGGCATACATCAGTGCCTTAAAATACAGGTTTAATGTTTTTTCTTAAGTCAAAGTTCAAACTTATCACTGTGCAGACCATGGCCTACATGCTCTCTGTCACTCTCAGCGCAGGATTATCACAGCTGAAGCGGATGGCATCAGTGCTGACTCTCGCTTTATGAGCGTGAGGCTTACTGGGTTACTGACTGTCTGGGAACCAGGCAAGCACAGTTTTCACCTGGGGTGGGGAGGGAGGATTATTCCCATGAGCTAGGAGTGGTTCCCAAAGGACATTTCCCCATCAGAGTCCCGCTGTCAGTGACGTGTTTATGTGAGAATTCCAGCGTGCCCCAGGCAGTGACCAAGGCCCTTAGTTAAGCAGTCCTTTTGGGTTTACCTCTTACCAATCAGTTGGGGAATAATCGCATCCGTCTTACACATTAAATTCGTTTAGGCATTTGCCAGTTTTATTGTTAATCATGATAAGCTTCAAAAAGAGGGATGTGACTCATTGTTCATTTAAAAACTACCACTCAATACATATTATTACCAATCAATGAATAAACTTTTTCCTGTGCTTCCTTTACTCCAGCAGAACGAGCAAGGTAAGTGAGTTTAGGTATTTCATTGACTCCTTCAAACCCAAATACTTTGCTCTGTTCTGTAAAGGAGGCCTGGAGCGTGCTAACAGGCACGGGGTGGGCCCGGTGGTCTCAATGGCTCGTAGATTTCCCGAGGGGGCCTGTCACATGCCACAGGCCTCTCTAAGAGTTCACCTCTCTCTCTCTCTCTCTCTCTCTCTCTCTCTCTCTCTCTCTCTCCATGTTTTAAAGAATTTTTGTTGTTTGTGAAGCACGGGGCTCTGAGGCTGGGAGGGGACCTACAAACAAGGAATGCGATCTAATTGAGGCAGCAGAGGACGTGTGCACAAGGCAATCAAGAATTTTCCTGCATCTCGCACTTGGAGGAAGCTCATTATCAGAGCAGCCAATCTCCCAGTTGCCAATGTGAAGGAAATTTACATTTATCGGACACCCAACATGCGCTGTATTAGTCCGCTCGGGCTGCCATAACTAAGAACCACAAGACATGTATTGTCTCAGCCCTGGAGGAGGGAAACCCAAGATCAAGGTGTCAGCAGGATTGTTCTTTTCTGTGGCTTCTGTCCTTGGCTTTTAGGTGGCTGTCTTCAGGTTGCATTTTTCAATGATCTGGATGTGTGTGTCTGTGTCCTAATTCCTTTTTCTTTTCTTTTTTGTTTTGTTTGTTAATCCTCACCTGAAGATATTTTCTTCTTTGCTTTTCAGAGAGTGTGGAAGGGAGAGAAATAGAGGGATAGAGATCAATTAATTGGTTGGCTCCTGCATTCACCCTGCGGGGGTGGGGAGCAATGAGAGGGAAGCTGCAACCCAGGCAGGTGCCCCTGATCAGAAATCAAACCTGAGAGCCCTCCTTGCTCTGGCTGGTGCTCTCACCACTAAGCACACCGGACAGGGCCTAATCTCTTTTTATGTGGACACTAGTCAGTTTGGATTATGGCACACACATGTGACCTAATGTTACCTGAGTTACCTTGTTAAAGTTTATTTCCAAATATAGTCCCATTCTGAGTAATAGGCATGGGGCAGGGTTAAGCTTCAACATGAGTCTTCGGAGGATACAATTCAGCCTATAGCATACACCAAATCTTTTGTATATATTATTATCTCATTTACTCCTTACACCACCTCCAAGAAAAATGTTATTGCCATTTGCAGATAAACAAATCGAAGAAGTAGAAGTTAAAGTAAGTTAAAAAGTAACTTGATTAAGTTACTTTAACTCTGAGCTTTATTAGAAAAAACAAGAGAAAAATTGTGGTGAAGAATCAGCTTTCCTACAACAAGGCAATACTATCGGTTTGCAGTTAGACTAAGTAAAAGTCTCAACTAATTAATGTGTTACATTCCTGGATGAACACTTAGCTACCTTATACATCTGAAACGATTTTCTAAACAAATATTGAGACTCATTAAAATGTACGTTGTCAGTGAAAAGCCTTCATGCAATTTGGTACCTTATCAATGCAAGGGCCACCCTCCCCATTCATATTGATTATCATGAGGTTTCCTCTCCCACATCTGTGTCATGAGATGAATCCTCCTGGATGAGCAAATGCCATGATTTCTTGGAGGGGCTAGCTGGTTGAACTCGTTTGTAAATGAAAGCGTGAGATTTTTATGAATCAACCGCCTGGGGACTGATGAGCCCTCATTTCTAACTGATGAGTACTTCCCTCCTGTCTTTCTTCACTCCTTTAAAAAAAAAAAAAAAAAGGATAAACTTACTTTTAATTCTGAGTGTGTCGACTTATTACACCACAAATATTCTACTTCTAGGATAGTTGTGCTGACAAGTGAGATAATATGGGCATAGTTCATGGCCTGGGACATTGTCAATATTTTGGGTCTAAATGGTGTAACAAGCAGCTGGTATCCCAAGATAGAATCCCTTTTATTTCCGTTGAGAATTCTTGATTTTCAGAACTGCTTTTGCTAATGTTTTGTTATCATTTCTGAAACAATGAAATTTTAAGTGTGATAATCCTATTTGTTAATAAATATTATACACAAAAGCATTAAGATTCAGAAGAATCTTAATTATTACATGCATTTTAAACTTCTGATTAAAATGAAGTACCATTACATTGATTATGTCCCGCAAAAATGGGCAGTTAACTTTTCTGACATCAGTGTTTTCAAAAGGAGTTCATTGTATTTATGTGTAAACACTTTTCCTGAAATTAACATTCCTCCACTGTCTGTTAATGGCAGTGATGACCTCTGGAAATTAAAGTTAAACACTAAATGTTCTTAAAAATATCTTCCATGGCTTGCTAGGAAAGGAGTTTTGTTTCCCTAATAACTCCAAAATTTTCATGAATATTTTAGTTAGGTTTGCTTTTAAAATTGCGTTTAGCCTGATGATGGGAGCTGGAAAGCATTCTCCTTACACTCTTTAAATTTTTAGAGAAGCTTGGTGGAAAATATTACCATGTACATCAGCAGTGAATGAGGAATCACACTAACTATACTGGAGTTAATATTTGAGCCTACACACAGCTCTCATGAATACTACTGACAATTCTGAAGATAAATACTTGTTGGGCCTTAAAAAATATACTTTTTCTTCCCACCTTCTAAGTTCAGGTAGCTGGGTTAATAATCAAATTAACAGCGACAGACTAACAGGAGAACATAAAATTTTAATACATGCACCTGGGGAATTTAGATAACAATGACAATTCCAAAGAAGTGAGGCAACATTGGGTTTACCAGACATTTTGGACAAAAGAGAAAGCGTGTGAAGGGAGGACAGGGTGTTCAATTTCAGAAGCGAGAATGAACAATTTACAAGCCCTTGAGGAAGAGCAGAATATACATGGCAGGAAAATTCTTGCTAGACAACGCAGAGACTGTGGAACACAGAGGGTGTTCAGCTAGCAGGCACCTGCTTCATCAAGTTAGGCTAAGCCAATATCCTAAGATTGCCTTCCTGAACAGGTTTTTCTGTCTAAATCTTTTTGGTAGGAAAGTGGGGGAGGATCAAAGGTTCACCCTGAGTCTTGCTCCTAAATAAATAGCTTAAAATCAATACTTCAAAAAGGCAGCTTTAGGATGGCAAAACTTTGGTTCCCTTCAATGCAAATTATGTATCTTAAATCACACATTTGGTTGCGATTTTACATATTTTATAAAAATTAAGTTACTTGCTTATAGAAAATGGTGAGATCATGCTAACATTTTTGAGATAAATTGCTACTAGTGAAATATCTGAATCCCGAGATGCCTTTTTGTACTGCCTGGTAGTACTCATATTCAAACAGTATTCTCCCCATTTAGAATTAGAGCCAAAACTTTTTACAAAGCAGGATGCAAAATATTACAGCATCTCATTATGGGGTTGAGGTTTATTTTAAAAATGAGTTTATTGATTTTAGGAACAAGTGAAGATAATAATTGAAGGGTTGTCTATCCGGAACCACTGAGATGGGGAGGCTGAAGGGGCCTGTTTGAGGGGAAGTGTGGGGGCAGACCGCCAAGTCATTGACCATCTAGATTAGAAAGGAGGTATTGCCCAAGGGTTGCATTTTGTAAAGCACCCTCTTGATTTGTTCCTCAAATTAGAGAGAGAGAGAAAGAGAGAGAGAGACAGACAGAGAGAGAGAGAGAGACATTAAAATGTGTCTACCTAAACCAAGTTTTATTTTAATGCTAATTTAGAGTGGGCTAAACAGGACATTCTGGTGTGTAATGCTGTTCATATGCATAATGGGTTCAGGCTGGCTCTAAGCTTTGAAAAATGAACGTCTTTCATGTGCCTGGTTTGTCAACTGTAATTGGGGGGAGGGGGGCGAGTATGCCTCAATTCTCTATTTCATTAAAACCCACCAACCGAGAACAAAAGCAAGATGCTTGTTTTCTATATGAATGGAAAAATAGAGATAATTTTAAGTAAAATTGCAAAAAGAATTCTTCAGAGAAAGAAACCTGAGGGCCAAGATCACATATTCTTTGATAAGAAACAATAAAAAAATGTAACTTCTGATACTTAGTGATATTCAGAACTTATTCAGATGTTCAGAAATTATTGAAAGTAATAGGAATAGCTACTTTTTATTGAGCAACTTGCTTGCCAGGCTGCTCACTTGCATTGTCTAGTTTAATTTCCATAACAATTGA
This sequence comes from Murina feae, assembly GCA_004026665.1. Classification (NCBI taxonomy): domain Eukaryota; kingdom Metazoa; phylum Chordata; class Mammalia; order Chiroptera; family Vespertilionidae; genus Murina; species Murina feae. Next base: position 10,361 of record PVJC01024517.1, on the reverse strand, counting down.
ATGAGGTAGGATTTGTTACCAACATTGGGGACTTAGATGTAAGTAACATCTAAGTTGGTAAATAACTTGGCCGAAATGCTTCCTCTTGTTAGGGGTACAAGCCTTAATTTGAACCCCATAGAAGCTCCTTACCACACTGTCTCTGTTTTTATTTTCCTTTCCTTCCTTCCTTCCTTTCTTCTCTCTCTCTCTCTCTCTCTCTCTCTCTCTCTCTCTCTCTCTCTCTCTCTCTTTCTGCTTTGGTATATGGTATTATAAATAACTAGAGGCCCTGTACACGAAATTCATGCACTCTGGGCAGGGGGGACCTCAGGCCAGCCTGCACCCTCTTGCAGTCTGGGAGACCTGAGGGGATGTCCAACTGATGGCTTAGGCCCACTCCCCATAGCAGCAAGCCCAAGCAGGCAGTCGGACATCCTTAGCACTGCTGCGGAGGTGGGAGAGGCTCCCGCCACCATTGCTGCACTCGCCAGCTGTGAGCCTGGCTTATGGGAGCACACTGACCACCAGGGGGCAGCTCCTGCATTGAGTGTCTGCCCCTTGGTGGTCAATGTGCATTATAGCTACTGTTTGTTTTGCCATTCGGTCGATTTGCATTTTATGTCTGTGTGATTGGGCCAAAAATGGCTCTACGGTATCCCCTGAGGGGTCCCAGATTGTGAGAGGATGCAGGCCAGGCTGAGGGACTCCACTGGTGCATGATTGGGGCCAGGGAGGGATGCGGGAGGTTGGCCAACCAGGGAGGGACCACAGGAGGACTCCAGGGCATGTCTGGCCCATCTCACTCAGTCCCAATCAGCTAGACCACAGCAGCAAGCTAACCTACTGGTCTGAGCATCTGCCCTCTGGTGGTCAGTGCATGTCATAGCGACTGGTCAGTAGGTCAACTGTCTGTCCCCTAATGGTCAGTGCATGTCATAGTGAGTAGTTGAACAGCCTTAGCATATCATTAGCAAATTATGCTTTGATTGGTTGAATGGACAACTAGATTACCATACACTTAGCATATTAGGCTTTTATCATATAGGATTGAATGGACATCAAAAAAACCAACCACCCCAAATAAGGTATTTTACCCAAATAAAAAATACTTTAATTCAAAACAACTAGGGTTTCTACTTATTAGAGACAAGTTCATTTTTAATTTTTTTTGACTTAAAAAAAAAACATGTTTTCAAAATATAAGAAATATTCTCACATCATCTAAGACTTTGTAGAAATGATTACTGAAACAGATTTCAACTTAAGGAATAAAAGGGAGACACATTGGTCTTCTTGTTGGGAAAAAGCTGCACTGCCCAAGGGCTTGAAAAAGACACCACTGTGAAGGCTCTCTGAGTGGCACGGGTCATCTTGATGTTTTATATTTAATTAATCACATGTCACCTGCTTTGTAATGGCTGAGCTTTCAGCTGGGTGTAGGTTTCAAAGAGCAGTTGCCATCCTCTTCACACATCAAAGCTTAGTCTTCTTTTTGGATTCACGTGGTCCGGGAATTTCACTGATAGTCATCTGTTATCACTTTTGGCTTCAACAAGTAATGACTTTTTACGTTTATGTTTTATCAGTTCTTCTCGCCTCCTGGAGGATGCAGAGAAAGGCAGAGCCCTGGTACCACAAGAAGTCACCTCCCCGACGCCCACACACTGGGTTTTAGCCAATGACACCTCTATGCCCCCTGATGAGAAACAAACCGCTGAAAACTTCCAGTGCTTTTTAAATAGACAAACACATTTACAAAACAATATCCTTGAAATGGCTCTCAGAAGCACATCATGGTCTTTATGTGGAGAGTGATTTAGAGTAATTAAGTACAGTAGGCGCTGGGACAGAAGATGGAAAATTACTAGAATAAACTGAATACATTTTCTCCTTTGGAAAAAGAAAACAGACACCTTTGGTGATTAGGGCCCACTGTCTTCAAGAAGAGACAATTAACTCTGTCAATTTGTTTCCCGAAAAAGATATTTAATGATGTAGTGCCCTGTGTTGCAATTCAACATAGAGCATTTGGTTAACTGCTTGATGTAAATGACAGATGTTTAATCTTAATGGCGCTGCAGAACACACTTTGTTAAGAAGGCTACAAACCAGATGTTCACAATATTGTCATTTCAAGAGAGAGAGAGGGCAAGTATCTTTTCACATGGCAATGGGTGGGAGGGAAAATCCGCCAGAGCAGCTAACGGACTACGTGGACCTGGTGTGTGGAAGATGGGTTCCACACTGCCCCTGTTCTGAAGATGTAAGATAACCTGCTTCGAGTAAGGGCTTCCTGGCAGTTCAAAAGATCAGGTCCGCTGTGCTTATGACTTCCACATTATTTTGAGTAAGTGAAATGTGAGTGTTCCTGTGGTCATAACAGAGACGGTAAAAAGCTCAGCGTTTACAGCTGCGAGGGCAGGAGGTGACAGAGAGCAAAGGAACCTCATACCTTTTCATCTTTAGCCACACCTGCTTCTCCTGCAGTCCCCTAGGGTAAAACAAATGCCCCTTAATCTGTTTCCCTGACCAGCAGGCAAGAGGTGGGAGAATGTAAAGTCACAGCTGTTACTTAAAAAACACATACAACCCCCCACCGCCAACACACAATCAAAGTTCTGAAATTCATATGCATATAATGAGTATATAAATACCAGGTACTCCTGCCTACTTACTACGTTCTAGCTGTATATTATGTCACCCCCACCTTCCCCCCCCCTCTTCAAAGCAAATTCTGAAGTTCATTTTAACCAGATTTCTCTTGTAAAAAAGGGGGACAGGTATCTTTTAGTGTGGGCCCTTGTTCCATGGGCACCTCCAGCTATTTTTAGTTCCCTGATTTAGAAAAGAAAGGACTACCTTCACGGCCCTCATCCTCTCCTGCTGTCTGTCCATTCATCACTGCACAGTAACCCAGGCATAGGACCCTCCCTCCCCCGCCCCCCCGAAAGCTTTCCATTGCTTTTAATGTAGACAACCATATTTATAAGGCAAGATGCAGAATCAATTCAACTCTTGCAAACATTTCTCTTTAAAAATCTATCAGAATAGAACAGGTTAGACGGTGATACCTACCAATCCCAAAATGTCAGTGGCTCAAAATAATTCATGCCCATCCTGAGTGGTGAATTGGACCCTCCAGAACCCAAGCAGGTAAAGTAGCCACTGGCAGCTGTGCTAGAGAAAAAAGGACAGTTCTAGAGGATTTTGCACTAACAGTTAAATGCTCAGTTCAGAAGTGTCCCATCACCTCTGCTTGCAAAGCATTGACCACAGTCACATGGTCAAACCCAGAACTAGGAAGGCGGAGAAAACAAGAATTACTCTGCAAACAGCAGGTCATTGCTTTCACAGGAAGAAACCATGGATGGCAAAACCACTGAGCCCCCACTCCCGTTTCTGACTTTGAATGAATGTGCACTGCCTTTCTGTGTCATGCTCAGAAATGCAAATGTCTGCGCTAGTGAGCGTGCATGATCATTAGACCTTTTTGCTTTTCTCTAAAGAAAAGTAAAAAAAAAAAAAAAGACATAGAAATATTATTCTTATGAATGTTTAACTTTATACGTTTTAAGAAATCTCCATGGCTATAGGTTGATAGAACTACTTTCATACTCTATGGACATTTAGATAAAATCTAGTGAAAGAAATATCAAAAGAGTCTTAAAATCTAGCTAAATTTTGTCACCTTTTCCTGTAGGTGTTCACAATTTTGTTTCATTATTTCATATCTTAAAATTGGTGTGAAATCTATAAAAACTGTCAAGAGAAAGATAATGTGAGTTGAAAAAAATAATACATTGTTACATGAAAATTGACTCAGCTCTTCTGCTAACCCCTATTGGGTTAAAATGCAAATTATATTTTCACTTGTGAGAACTTTAGAAAGATTCCTTTTTGTGTGTAACTCTTGCCAAAAAATCAGCATGAATGGGGAGTTTTCTCTGAGTTCTGTGTATTGTATTCAGTTAGCTGAGAACAGCAGGAGAGCCCTGTGGTGTACTGCTTTGTCTATTTTTGTTTCGCTATTTACATTCTAGTAAGGGCACATAATGACTGCAACGTAACAGAAGTTTTATGTTTCAACATAATGATTAAAGAATATCAATAATGTAGGCTCCAAAGAAGAGAATAGACTCACTACTATTGCCTTTTAAGTCTGAAGGAAGCCAAAATGAACTATCAATGAAGGTTATGGTCCATCAGCCTAGAAATCAATAGAAAAATGTCATTACACAGCATAATTCTCTCATATTGCAAGGGTCTGTATGAAATCTTTAGGGGCAGGAATATATCTTCCCGAATATACTTTGATTTTAGAACATACTGAGTGTCCAGACAGCAAAGCTGTACTTTGCTGAAGCGCTACTATATCAGAACAGGCACTAAGTTAGGTGTTTGGAGTTTATTTTATTAGTACTAGGCAAACCACAAAACAGATAAAACAGTTTATAGCCTACATCTGGTTGAATAATAAAACATATGGCCATACAGTCAAGAATGTGCAGCTGTAAGTTACTTAAATACCCAATTCAAGATAGTCGTGGAGATAACAGCACGTGGCATACAGTAAGGCTTATGCCTTTATGCATCATAGAATGGGTATTTATGATTCTCAGACATTTGGGGTGGGATTTGCTAATTACTAGTGGGTTTGTGTTATTGTTGCTTTGCTTAAGTTATTTGTCTTTATTTATAGTAGAGTTCATGTAGATTCAGGAAGGGACTAACACGCACACTTATATATACTTGATTTTATATTTTGTACTTGTGTCATGATTCTCTATAGCTTGTCTCCAGCTAAATTCTCCTGTTGGCTTTAGAAAAATATACTAAGAAAAAAAATTTAACTGAATTTTTTTATACATTGTAGAGAGTTACAGTGTTGATGAGTAATATATAAGAAACTGAAGTTGTTGCAGGGAGGAAGCTGTGAAACTAAAGATACTTGAGAAACAGTGAAATAGAAAAATCATATCCTCATATCTGGTAAATTATTTATTATGTCACTAGCACAAAGTGTAAGTCAATAAGGACCCCCCAGTCATATATCTATCAGAAAAGCAGAGAGCTCTAAATATAATTTATTTTCAGGCCAAGGGTATAATAAAAACAAGGCATCTGTATACGTCAAAATTGTACTGTTTTTTAACACCTTATTCCAAAGAACTAAACTTAGCCTGAGCTAAGCAGAGGAGGAAAAAAAAGGTCTAGTGAGTCACTCTAGTTATGTTTTTTGAATGATTCTGCTCAATTAAGGTTGAGAAGACCACCACAAAGACTGTGTGATTAGCATAGGTGCTTGGGATATACCAGTGAGCAAAGCAGAGAACTGTGGCCTTGTGAGTTACATCCTCGTGGAAGAAAGTGGGACATCAATAAATAATTGACATAGAAGATAAGTAAATTATATAGCATATTAAATGGGATGAGTCCTACAGAAAAAAGAAACAAGCAAATTAAAATAGAGTACACAGAGAAGGTCACCAAGAAAGTGCCATTGAGTAATAATTTGAAAGATATGAGGGACTTAGCTTTGCAGATATTTCAGGGTAGATCATCCCAGCAGGAGACATAACCAGTGGAAAATATTTAATACTAGGGGCCCGGTGCACAAAATTCATGCACTTGGGGGGGGGAAGTCCCTCAGCCCAGCCTCCTCCCTCTCACATATTGGGAACCCTCAGGGAATGTCCTACTGATGGCTTAGACCCACTCTGGGATCTCTTTGGAGAGTGGGCCTAAGCCGCAGTCTGTCCTCCCTTTGTGGGAGGTGACCAGGCTGATCAGGGGTAGGCACCAGCCCCATCATCCTGCTGCTATAGCCACTGCCAATCACTGCAGCCACCAAGGTGTTTTCATCAACATTGACTCCAGTCTCTTCACCATGAAAAATGACAACTTTCTTTAGGCATTTTCAAGATGTGTCTTTCATAGGATATGACCTCTCTTTCTTTCTTTCTTTCTTTCTTTCTTTCTTTCTTTCTTTCTTTCTTTCTTTCTTTCTTTCTTTCTTCTTTCTTTCTTTCTTTCTTTCTTCTTTCTTTCTTTCTTTCTTTCTTTCTTTCTTTCTTTCTTTCTTCTTTCTTTCTTTCTTTCTTTCTTTCTTTCTTTCTTTCTTTCTTTCTTTCTTTCTTCTTTTTTTCTATTTTCACCCAAGAATATGTTTCCATTGATCTTTAGAGAATGTGGAAGAGAAGAGAAAAACTGAGAGAAACATCAAAGTGAGAGGAACACTTTGTTTGGTTGCCTCCTGCATGAGCCCTGACTGGGCCCTGGCCAGGGAGGTGCCTGCAACCTAGGTACATGCCCTTGGTCAGAATTAAACCCAGACTCTGTGGTAGGCAGTCCGAGACATTATCTATTGAGCCAAACCAGCTAGGGCAGGATATGACATTTTTTAGCCCTCCAGCAACAGACCTTCGTTTTTTTTCTCCAGGAGTGTGGTGGAAAAACCCCAGATCGTTTTTTTGGATTCTTATTACCCAAGTTACTAAGAATATTAATAGTAGCATTCAGGGAGCTCAGTCAATGAGCGGTTGGAAAAGGTGTTTCCTCTGTAGTTCAAACAGTCGCCGGCTCAGCCTCTGCATAGGACTAAAGTCTCTGGCCCAGGCTTTAGGCCTGGGCGGGGGTCCCCCAGCTCCCTCTGATTGCCAGCTTTGCGCCTGCCCTGATTGCAGGCTCAGCCCTGCCCAGGAGCCCCCTGGTTCAGGCCTTCCTAGGCTGCTCAGAGCCCACATGGGGCTTACCTTGGAGTGACCTGGGTGCCGATGATGTTCCTGGGACCCAGGCTGCTGGGTGCCTACATATGCAAGTTAACCACCATCTTTATTAGGTTAATTTGCATACTCATCCCATTGGCTGGTGGGCATAGTGGAGTGACACCAATTTGCATGTTTCTCTTTTATTAGTGTAGATAAGTATATGTCTAGCCTGTTTGAGGAATAGCAAGGTTGTTGTGGTATGGAGCGAGGAGAGAGAGAGAGAGAGAGAGAAAGGTGGGGTAAAAGTAGTAGGTGATTGTGGTGTGTATGGACCATCCGGATCTGGTAGACATCATAAGTGCTCAGGTTTTTATTCTTAGAGGTATGTAAGCAATTGGAGAAGTTTGAGAAGAGAAATGACTTGAACCAATTTATATTTTAAAAGAATCATTCTAATAACTCTTGGGTTCAAGAGACTCAAAGGTTAAAGAAGAGAGACCAATTGGGCAACTATTACAGTAGTCCAGGCAAGAGAGGAAGATGGCTTGGACCAGGGTAAGGCTGAAAATATAACAAGAAGTATTGGATTCAGGCTGTATTTTGAAGGTACAAAAACAATTTTTTTTCTCATTTGTTGGACCATGGGAGAAAAGGAGGAGTCCAGAATGACTGAAGGCAGGTTTTCCTTCCTTTTTCTTTTTCTTTTGACTGAGTCACTGGAAGAATAAAGTTGCATCAACTGAGATGACCCTAGAATAGCTTTTGGAGGGGAGATCAGTAGTTCAATTTAGGTCATGTGAAAATTGAGATATGGTACACCAGTTGTCCATGATCTTTAATAAAATAAAAATTCCTATTTAAATGTATTTATTTAAGTTTTAAAAAATAAGTTGATTAATAAAATAATTGAATAGTAGTATTCTGATAAAGCAAGTGTCACCATAGTTGTAAATGAATGGCTGAAAGGCAAATATGACTCAAATCAAAGAGCTGATGAGTGACCTAGCTGATTCTATGTCACTACTCTATGGATCATGTTACTATTACATTAGATTCTTAAAAAAGCAAATGATACTCAAGTAAACTTTAAAAAGTGTGTTTTTATTTATTTCAGAAAGAGGATGGGAGAAGGAGACACAGAAATATCAATGATGAAAGAGAATCATTGATCAGCTGCTTCCTGCAAACCCCCTACTGGGGATTGAGTCTGCAACCTGGACATGTGTCCTGATTAGGAATCAAACAGTGAGCTTCTGGTTTATAGGTCAACACTCAATCACTGAGCCACACAGTCCAGACCAAGAGAACTTTTTCTTTGACTATTATATAGTCTGAATCTTGGACCAACTCATTTGCATATTGTTGATTCGAAAATATCTGAGTGTTTTACTTGAGAGCAAGCCAGGTGATTTTCAGTTATCTTAGTAGTAGTGTACAGAACAAGGGAAAAATTATTTCAGTTCATTTTAGATTTTTCAGTGCATATCTGAAGAATGACGATTCTGGGTGTCACAGTGTGAGAAAAAACATTGGCAACATAAAATGTGTCCAAAGTGAGGCAATCAAGATGCAAAATGACATGGGCACCTTATCGCAGAAGGAATGATGGAAAGAGGTGGGATGCTACATTAGATTAAGAAGAATATCTCTAACTGTTTGAAGAAGATAAAATTTAAGCTCCGTGTTTAGAAGAGGGATAAAATCTTGAGGTCTAAAATGGATGGAAGTTGCAAGGAAACAGAGTTAAGTCTCAAAAGAAGCAAGCACCTCTCATGGATTAAAATACCTGAAAAAGTAATGGCTTGACTTGTGAGCATATTGGCTCCATTACTGGACAGAATCCAGCAGACAGTAGGTATCACTCTTAGGGATTTGAATTGAATCATTAAATTTTAGAGTTAAAAAGTAACTTACAGCCTGTCTGGTGTGGCTCAGTGGTTGAACATCGACTTATGAACCAGGAGGTCATGGTCCGATTCCTGGGGCACATGCCTAGGTTGTGGGCTTGATCTCCAGTGTGGGGCGTGCAGGAGGCAGACTATCAATGATTCTCTCCTTATCACTGATGTTTCTATCTTTCTCTCCCTCTCCTTTCCACTCTGAAATTAATAAGAACATTTGTTTTAAAAAAGAATAATAAAAAAAACTTATAAACTCTGCATAGAAATTCTACTGAAAGAGGAGCCAGAAGAGTGAAACCCTATGGTCTTATTTAATTCTTCGTTACTGTTACTGTAAAAGTTCTCAAATTCCACGCATGGATTGTCTGTCCTTATGCTGTAAAACACAGGACGAGAGCTCACCGTATGCTCAACAATGATTGTTGCTTGGTTATTGTCTGCTTGGCCCGTGCTGCATTCTTAGGCTTCTAAAATGTGGAATTCTAAGCTTTTTAAGGGTCAGTTACATTTGTTTCAAGACCTGTTTATGCCAGTTTTACTTCTTATTGTAATGACATGAATTAATTAGCTGTAAGGTAAACCAATGACATCTGAATATGAGAAAGGGGTTATTTGAATGTGAAATGGAAGCTATGGCTTTGGGAAATTCCCATGGGAGAATGTGGGAGAAAAAACTCTTGAAAGACAAAAACAAAAACAAAATCAAAACAATACCCCAAACCTAGAAGGATTCTGCTCTCATATTGTACCTCTTGATCAATTTTTAAAACAAATGAAACAGAATTAAACATGATGTTGTTATGGATTGAATTTTGTCCCCACCCCCCCAACCTCCTTCCCTATTCATATGGTGAAGTCCCAAACCCTAGAACCTCAGATTACAAGCACATTTGGAGGTCACTTTCAAAAAGTTATTAAGTTAAAAGGAGATAGGATAGGACCCTAATCTAATATGATTTGTGTCCTCATAAGAAAAGGAAGAGACATCAGAGATGTGTAGACACAGAGAAAAAGAAAAGACCATGTGAAGAGGTAGTAAGAGGACAATCTAAAGCCATTTAAAGCAAATAGAGGGAGGTCCCAGAAGAGACCAATTTTGCTGACGCCTTGATCTTGAGTTTCTAGCCTTCAGAACTTGTGAGAACCTAAACTTCTGCTTCAGCTAGCCACCCTGTGATGTTTTGTTTTGGCAGCCTTAACAAACTAATACAGATGCATCATGAGGCAATGTTTGCAAAGACACAGGAAAGAATATCAATTAGAAGACTCAAACCCAAAAATTTGGTGAAGAGCTATTTTAAGTGTTAAATTATTAATATATATATAATATATATAATAAGATATATATATATATACATATATATATAAATATATATAAGATATATATATATATACATATACATATATATATATATATATATATATATATATATATATATATATATATATCTAAACTAATAAAAGCGAAATATTAAAATTAACCGTTTCTCCGAGACAGGGTAAGCCATGCCCACCAGCCAATCAGAGCAGCTGTATGCAAATTAGCCCAGCCAACTTGGCGGCCGCCACTCCCAGACCTGAGTAAACAGCCCTTTCCATTGCGGCAGGAGGGAAAGTGAAGCTGAGCCCTTCAGCTCAGCTCCGATTAAACTGCCTCTAGCGAAACACAGCTTTTTGAAACATTGTAACAATCACAGAATCCTCCGGAGCTGAAGGAAAGAGCAGCTCCGGCCTAACCAGTAAAAATAACAATTGTTTCATTATAGACGCT
>PVJC01024516.1:0-25477 GCA_004026665.1 Murina feae | reverse complement strand
CTGTCAAAAAGATATCAGTGTTCCACTGTGTATCACAGCATAGACAGATAGCAGCAAGAAAGTGTGAAGGTGCTTAAATGCACTATCTAAAAAGTGTGGCTGGTTTTGGGCTGGAGTTTAATACACTTACCCCAGTTATCTTCACTTTCACAGTAATGGTGATGGCAACTGACAGTGTAATTATCTTTCAAGGACTGAACTGGTCTAAGAAATACCCTTCTAGCGTGTCACACACTGTTGATATTAAACTGGTGACATGAGAAACCATCTGGAAAAAATCTGAGCATAAGAAAGTTTTAGGGGATCTAATCCAAGCTAAGTTTTGGCTGATTTACTTCAGTTCACTCAAATCTCATTTAATAACATAAAATAACACAGAAAAAGAAAATAAAAATGCCATCCTTTGTTTCAGGGCTGATTAAGTGAAATTATATGCAAGGAAAACAGTTTAAGGATTCCTTCATCTGCAACCCTGCTTTCATTGATCATTCATTGTCCCTGCTAGGAAGACAAAGTGCTATATTCCTGTCTTTCAAACTACATTTTTAAAAGGTTTTATAGGCACAGATTTCCTGAAAAGCACTAACAGAAGTGTGCAATAAAGTATATTATTTTATTTCTTTGATCCATTTCTACCATACTCTTTTACATCATTTATCCTGCTAAGCAAAAGAATTTTTCTTTTAAAGTTAAAAAAGTTTTCCATAGCTATCTACTTAAGTGAAATATATTCTTTAATAGTTTAAATCCAAGATAATGGATGGCCTGCTTTTTAAGATAGATTGCTGCATATTCTTTCTTATTATGTCTAACGTTTGCATGAAATCTGAACGGGAGCACGAGGCTTGGGTAGACTTTTAGAGAAAGGCTTTCCTGGACCATGATGACCAAATTCAAAAGCAGCACAGCCTCCTGGACCCAGAATTGGCAACCTGGACAAGGTGTAAGTAGGTGCTGAGAAAAGGGGCATCCTCCAGCTTCTGAGGGTGGTAAGTCTTTGGTAAGGAGAGGCGATTAGATCTTAAGCTAGACAAGCCTTCTCCATCTTCTCTGGTTGATGTTAGTACCAAAGCTGAAAAGCACATCTTCCTGATTCTCATTGTTATTACCCAGGCAACAAGTGTTATTACTTTTAAGAGCACCAGCACTCCATCTTCACCTAAAAGTCAGTATTTGACAGGTTCTATTTGCCTGCGAGTCAGATCATTGGCCATAAAGGAAGCTGCTGATTCTCTTTTCTGATTCTCTACACAAACCATCACTACATGTTCTGTTCAAACGATGTATGTTTTTACCCAAATATAACAAGCATTGTGGTACATTCTCTGCTGCTGTGTGTCCCTGGCTCTCACTAGCTCTATCCTAACGCATCCATTTCATTGTACATCCCTTCACCCAAATTAAAATGACTCATGTTATTGTATTCAGCATAATTCAGGGAGCTTTTTTTATGTTTGCCATGGAGACAATTTCCATCAGAGATCATACAAATAAAATGCTGATTTCACATCAGCCTTACTTTGGAGCTATTTTTTTTTTTAAAGCAGTGCTTCATCAAGGCCTACCTTAAATAACATTTCAAAGGTCTCGGAAGAGTTGCTACTTCTTAACATTTAGAAAGAAATAAATTACCTTCATGTCCACGAAGGATGGCAATGAACTCTAACAAGCCTATAATACACACATACGCGCGCACACACACACACACACACACACACACTACCTTCCAATACCAATTCCCTTCTGCCATATGTTGCAGAGGGAATATTTTAGAATTTCCATGTTTGGATCTAGTTAAAAATATTAGGAGACCTGGATCTAGTTAAAAATATTAGACCTGGAAAGTTTAAGTGCTCATAATCATAGCTGCTGGCAAGAAATGTGGTAGAAAATGGGACTTTCCATACTAATTAACTATATTCGCACATGGGTTTAATTTTCCACATGGCATACTTATATGAAGGCTCCACATCATAAAGGGTCAGAATCCCATCAGAGACAAAGACAGCTATTAAAGCCTTATACAGTTGTTTCAATAGGGAAAGAGCTAGACATACACCAAAAACTGGAGATGGCGGGGGTGGGGCAGTGACATAGTCTATAATGACAATGTATAGAGGACAGTGATCAAGTAGATAGTAACAAATGAAACCATTATGAATATTAAATTTTAAATTCTTATAAGAATAAATTGTCTGCCTATAATCAAAATGAACATTTTCTATCTTCAAAGCTTTATTATGACTCTCTCAGTTCCAATAATAAGAGAGGGGCTGGTCCCTTCCCAGAAAAAGTCAGGCTTAATTTTTATACTGATTCAGCATAATCTTGACACAGAGCAGCCAAAGCCTTTTCTACCAGGAAAAGTACACGTGTAATTATTGGGAGCTACTAAGGAGTCTCTTGTTCAACATGGAATGTCAAGCAGAGATGCTGTGGCGGTAGCTCAGATAACACAGCAGTATGCTCCGTTCTAATTTTAATTCCCTTGGTACCCCCCAGAGTTCACATGGTTGTGGAAGAAAGAGCAGCCACTTTTCACTGCAGTACAGCTTGTCTGACGATAATTGTTGGTAAACAATGTAGCATCAAATAACAAAAGACAAAGGCGCTCTCTAAAAATTCCTCCCAAACATTTTGCTCCTTTTCACTTCATCTCTAGATGATTCATTCAGTCATTTATTGAAAAAATGCCTTTGATTTTCACAAGAGATAAGGGGCAACACCCTATTGGGGGCAGAGGAGGCCCCAGAGGTAGTGGTGTTAGGGAGCATGGGCAAGACAGTATTTAATTTAAGCTAGTGGTGCAGAGCAGCAAAGAGAATCTCTCACAAAGTCTAAATGAGTAACCACTCCACTTAGCCAGACTCAGCCCAAAAGGTGAAACTCAGCTACAAGTAGGCTCCATGATAACCTCACTACAACATGCCAGCAAATTGCCAAATATTGAACAAATCTACCCACCCTGGAGAAAAGATCTCTTATTTTTCTTGTTCCCTTTTCACTCGTTGAGGGAAAGTGACAAAGCTAATTTCACAATCCATGCTTTTTCCAATGAAATTACGAGAATAACCTGGATTTACCCACATTTTGAAGAGCGAGGATATTCAGACACAGGAGGTGAAGGTGCTGGCAATGGACCCTGAAGGAAGTCATTGCTTTGGCTTATCTTTAACCTGCCTCCATGTCAGAAGTATGAACCTCTGGTGTCCCCTAATTACACCAAAAGTATCACAGTGTTTACTGTGCCAAATCCTCTTAGCATCCTTAAATTTTCCTCTTTTTTTTTTAGCCCATGTATTAATAACTATTTTTAACCATCTTGAAAAATGTAGACTTTGATCATCTCATTTATTCTGTCTGTCCAATCTATTCCCCTTATGTTTTAAACACAAACAAGATTCATTTAAAGCAGAATTACTTATGCAAAAATAAAAAAAAATACATCAACATCTCCAGAAATACCATGATTAGTCTTGACTGATCAGGTTATTTCTTTAAAAATAAATTTATTTTTATTATTTTTATAGAGAGAGGAAGGGAAAGAGAGAGAGCCATTGATGGGAGAGCAAACTATAATGTCCTTCCTTTTCCCCTATTGATCTCTTCTAGCCCGCCCCTACTCCCCACCCCAGGCTTTCATCACCCTACTGTCTGTGTCCACTGGTTATGCATATATGCATACAATTTCTTTGGTTGAACTTTTCCAACACACCCACACTCCCCTGCCTTCCCTCTGAGATTCCAAAGTCTGTTCCATGCTTCTATGGCTTTGGATCTATTTCATTTAACAGTTTATTTTGTTCATTAGATTCCACATATGAGTGAGATCATGTGATACGTGTCTTTCTCTGACTAGCTTATTTTGCTTAGCATATTTTCTTGTGGGGAAAACTAAACTTAAAAATGGAGCTTAGACATAAAGTAAAATGTCTTTCTAACTCTGACTCTGTATTTATATCTTGAGAGACAGAAGTGTTGACAACTGGTTTGCAGGAAAGACAATTAAGCAGAGGATTTCATAGAAAATTTGGTTTGCCTCATCCCTTATCAAACACTTTGAGCTCAAAAGAAGTGACCACATATGGGAAGTGATCCTTAGCACATTGATTTCACTCAACAAAGGAACATGGATCTATGGGTGTCTACCTCCTCTAACTAAACTAATCCTTTCTCTCCAGGGCTAGAAGATAGAGAATGCTTGAGTTAATTCAGCTCTTATACCTAATTCTTCTAAGAGTTAGCAGTTCTCATTTTAAGTTGTGGTAAGGATGTGGGAAGTGGACCAGATAGCTTCTCCACAAATAAATATCTACTTTTACCTTAAGAACAATGGCTGTTTTCAAAATTTAACTAAAAAATAACAGCAAATCTATTTTACTCAACCAAAATATGCAAAATACATTTAGTGATCTTATTTCAAAAAAGGACTTAATTGGGACTATTATTTTATAGTTTTATTCACTATTGCTACCAAATACTTCTAAGCTCTTACCCTCATGCACATGTAATAGAGTCAGGTTGGGAATATTTAGTGCATTGCACCAAAAGAAAAATGAATTCCTACTATTATAACATACTAAATGGTTTACATAGAACATCTGAAATCATTTGCGATAATTCAATAAAAATCTTGACTTTTTATAATCACTTAAACCATCAATTAATTAATTAATTAATTAATTAATTAATGCTATTTGGTCTTCAGTAACCTTATTTGTGTAGGAAAGGATTTCATATCCAGACTTAGAATTCACAGTACCACCTGAAGCTTGCCTTCTTCACCAAACATCTGCAGCTCAGCCAACAGTAAAAAGAGATATGTTGCCTGAGGAATATACTTCTTATACCCTTTTCAAATTTTGGTGAGACCCTTAAAGATGAGAGAAAATTCATATATATAATGATTTCAGAGAGGAAGGAAGAGGGAGGGAGAGAGAGAGAGAGAGAGAGAGAGAGAGAGAGAGAGAGAGAGAGAGAGAGAAACATCAATGATGAAAGAGATTGATTCATCAGCTGCCTCCTGCATGACCCCCAGTGGGGTGAGTCTACAGCTCTGGCATGTGCCCTGACCAGGAATTGAAACATGACCTCCTGGTTCATACTGAGACACGCAGACTGGATGAGAGAAAATTCTTTAGAAATAGCACACTGTAGTGAAATTAGCACAGTTTAATGGTACCAAAGAACTCCCCTCACACCAAGATGTGAGTAACGGGTAACTCCAGCAATTTTTTAAAATGTTTTAGTGACTTTTCTGTTATCCTGGGTGGAAAAAAGTAGAAAAGTCTTATGAGTTTAGTGCAGAAGGGAAGGGGTTGGGGGGTGAGGGCAGGGCCCACACTTTGGTGGTTAGGCAGTGGCATGGAGAATACGGTGCATACCAGATCAGCAGCATGACAAGAATAGAATGACCCACTGACATCTTTGGTGGTGGTGAAATGATCATAAAGGATCCAGAGCCAAAAAACATGGGCAGCCCAAAGAGCCACGCTTGCTTTGTGTCAGGATCTAGTGAATTTCAGCTGATACAATAGTAAAATAACCTTGAGCATCTGACAAGATCTGAGATTCTTCTCATATTTTTATACCTTAATCAAGCTCAACACATAGAATGGCATGAGATGCTTGAATATAGCTGGGCATCACATCTAGCACCTAGTAGGCACACATTACATGAGGACTATATGAGACTATCCCTATTAGAAGTGCTTTCTGAGTGGCTGCTTGTGCGAGGAAGGAGGTGATGGCCCCTACGCAACATGGCTGGTGATGGGGCAAAGAGGAAAATGCCCCAGGCTGTCCAGGAATGGCAATCTGCTGAAGCTTGGTAAGATAAAAGTTAAACAAAATGGCTCAAAGACCAGGAGGTGCTCTAATAAGAGCCTTGCCAAATTAAGCCCAACCCCCTTCCTTGCTCTGTGCCTTTCATGGTGAGCTTGCAAAGATAAATCTGAGACTGCTTCAGAGTGCTCTCTCTAGTAAACATCTGATGACTGGGGATAGATTTCCTATGGGCCTTTTGCTTAGTTCAGAGAATATCTGGCTTGATTGCTAGGGTCTCAGGCAACCACAGGTTCTTAAAGTTCTGGTTTGAAGATGACCTGAGGGCAAATGGCAAGTTTCCTACGTCTGTGTAGCAGGGAAAACCCAAAGAGCAAGATTATATCACATCACTATCCTTTGCTTTTGGTTTTTGTGTTTGCTGTTTCTTCTTTAAAAAAAAACAACAACAATGAGACCCTAACCGGGTTGCTCAGTTGGTAGAAAAACAAATATATCTCTCTCTCTTTCTCTCTCTCTCTCTCTCTCTCTCTCTCTTTTTCTCTCTCCCCACCTCTCTTTTTCTTTCTCCCCACCCATTCTGCTCTCAATAAATAAAACTAAAGAAAGGAATATTCTTTTTATTCCTCCCCCTCTGTAACTGAAGCATAGCTATTTTTCCCTATGCCATATCTCAATAATAGAATCAAAACACTACTACTTATTTAATCAAAGATTTAAGAGAACAAAGTGGTAGTCCTACATTATCCATTAGTGTTCTAACTGTACTTTAAAATATTGGGCTGAATTTTACTAAACAGATTTGTAACTAAGGAAAACTGAAGTAATTTATTTAAAATGTTTCAATATTTACTTACTTAAAATGGAGTGTTCTGTTGAATGTGTTTTATGAATGAAAAAATGTAGAGAAGTAAATTATTTGCAATTTTTATTCTAAAAGGGGAATTATAATAAATGAACCAGCACCTATTATTTGCATGTGAATTTTATGTTGCTGCCAGTTTCTCTTTACGTGTAATTTTCTGACTTATTAATTCATGCCTGTATGATTGATCAGAGCTTGCCCTGTTTGCAATGGTCAAGCTTAAATGCCACACTGATATGAGCCTTAGATAGTGAAATTCAAACAAATTCCAAACAGTAAATAATGTTGGACACTTAAAGGGAAGGAGTCTTTCCATTTTTCCTGACAAGCATCAGTCTCACAGAGTGATCTGGATCCAACTTCACCCTTTGTAGTAAATCACTACCAACCAAGAGATAAATCACAGCAGAAGAGGGTCCATCGGCAAGACATAAGCCCCACACTGTATTCAGTTTATGCCAACATTTGTTCTCAATAAGAAAACTATAATCCCATGAAAAACAGAAATGGGGACAGTGATTCTTTTCAGTAATATCTCTTGAATGCTTTTCTTATGTTCTAATGATGAATAGTAAGCAAAGATTAGGCATGTGAACTACATCACAATGTGGGAGAACTACAGTTCAAGTAGGTCTCTTCCAATACCCTTAACATTGAAGAACCCCAGTACTTTAAATAATGCATGCCATCTAACCAAAAATTATTTCAGAAAGTGGTAGATTGACTACTGATTACCAATAACTAGGCATCATGAATACCCAGAGATTATTTTATCTCTGGGTAAATAGCTTCAGTTTTAGCAAAGATTTCAAGAAAATAATAAGCCAGCTGTCCTAGTATAAATCAAGAGACCCATAATTCTTTAAGTAAACACAGTGCCCCAAATCTATCATTTATATTGGAGCAACCAGCATTCCGGAAGCACATATTACAAGTGAGCAAGCCTCTAGCACAGCCCTGTACTCTGAGAAGCCAGAAGGTTTAATCCCCAAATAGATTAAACTAGACAGATGGGTAAAACTGTTTATGATGTTCCCAGAATGGCTGTTTTTGTGATATGCCTCAAAGAGGACACAGATGCATGTGACCCATTTTAATTTTCCTCCTCTAAGCCTCTCTGCTTCGCTGAGCCAAGCAGAGTGCAGAAGCAGGTTTGAGTAAGTCAGGAATGCATGAGTTCTAGAGAAACCCACTTATGATCTGAGAGCCATAAAGATCAGGGCAATGAATCCCGAGTAAACTACCTTCAAACCACATAAACATGTTCTTCATTTGAAGATTATGCCAAGCTATAAATGTCACACAGTTCAATTGCAGTTAATTTACCGTTATTTATAATGTCAAATTTTCTTGATAAGTGGGAGAAGCTCAAAGTATAAATTTGAAAATTCATTGTCCCAACTGTCAACCTCTTACCTGCTCCTCCAGACTTGCAGTGATCTGTTTTGGACTAGCAAAGGGCAGAACCCATCTATCACTTCCCATGATCAATCGTTAAGTATGTGCCTTTCTCAGTTTCCTGGAAAATGTTAGATCACTGTGACTTACGGCTTTAAAAATGTATTAAGCTGTATTGGTAAAACCATAAACTAGTTGCAAGAAGAAGAAACTGAAATAAAAACACTTGGTTCAAATAAAAATCTATAAACAGAACAATCTTCAGATCTCATTCATACCCCTTCATCTCCCTATTCTAAAAGAGGGACAGGAGTGGATGGAGTTATCCAGGACTCTGATGTGGGAACAGACAGGGAGGATAGGAGAGGTTCTCTATACAGAACTATGACTGACATGGGGGATTTGAGAGGCTCTGGGTTTGTGAGCTTCTATACTCTACCATCTCTCATGTCTTTCTCTCCTGACCACCAGAGCCCCTTTCACACACTCCCTCCATCCGCCATTGATACACACACTCAGACGCCTTTACACTCCACTTTTAGAGATTCACTGTAGCCTAACCATATAAAATCAGACATAAACCAAATTCCAGTGGCATACATGTAGCTTCTGTATTCTCATGGCAGTGCTACAAGAAGCAAGGGTTGCTCTCCCTTGATGACTTATACAGTTTTAAATGAATAATGGCTAAGGAACTGTGAGCATAGACATACTGAAGGGAATAAAGAGTCACATGCAGGATTAGTATGTATGTGACAGTTTACTCCCTTCAGGGCTAAACAGCTAAAATCATTTCCTTCCAAACAAAGGTCTTTTAGGACATTTTATATGGCGTTCAGAGTTTAAACTCATGCCTTCTTTATGGGCCAGCTTGCTACCTAAACTCCACTTAAGCTTCTTACCCTTCCTCACATTTCCAAAAGAAGCAATTTCAAAATAAGAAACTGCGTGTAAAGCGCTAGAATCAATTTCATTAAACCATTCCAACAAATAACGGTTCCAAACATACAAGTTGTATAATCATGTTTTTTAATAAAATGAATATTATATCATTTGGGATTCTTTTGCCAGCTGGGACTATCTTGATTTATAGGTTCTAAGTGTTAAAAACAAAATACTTATAAGTTAGAAAAATTAACATATTATACTGAATTTTTCATCTTAGTTGAAATACATTCTGATTTACATGGCTATAAATTATCTAGCTATACTTCAGTGACATATTTTGGATTTTTCTTTTTTCATAAACAATCCTTTTAGATCTATGTGGGCAAAAGGAAATGTAATATAGAACAACTTTGGCAGAACATCCTTTCTTCTTTTAAGCACCATCCTAGAGTGAATTCCTTTCTCTTCACCTTCAACCTTCAACCTTTCAACTCACTGCTCCTCTGGTGGACCCTGCCTGAGAGAGCTGTGCTGGCCAGAGCCCAGGGCATTGTCTCCCTCTGCCACACTGCTGATAACCAGCAGGTACCAAATCACACCCATTTTACCTCCAAATTCCTTTCCTGCCCAGCCATAGCTCCAAACGCACACCTCCACTAGTAGATTTGAGACCAATATTGTTTCTCATGTGGATTATAGCACAGCTCTCTAATTGATCCTCCTGATCTCTGACTTGCTGGCTCTGATCCAATCTTTATAATGCCTACAGAATGGGCATGTGAAATGCTAAACTGAATCTGTTCCTTTACTGATTAAAACATCTTATTGGTTCCTGCTACTCCTAGGAAAAAGCCCCCTATTCCTAAACACACTGTTCAAAATCCATGTCCAACTTTTTGTCTCTCCTTTCTTTTGTTACTAGAGGCCTGGTGCACGAATTCATGCATGGTTGGGGTCCCTCGGCCTGGCTGGCAATCAAGGCCTATCGAGGGGCCAGCCAGGGGGAGGGAACTTTGGAGGTTGGCTGGCTGGCCCCCTGATCAGGGCCTATTGAGGAAGCTGGCTGGAAGGGGGGGAAGGACTGGAGGAGGGTGGCCGGCCACCCCTCCCCTCCTGATTAGGGCCAATCAGGGGGCTGACTGGCAGGAGGGGCCATGGGAGGTTGGCTGTGGGAGTGCACTGACCATCAGGGGGCTGCTCCCGCATTGAGTGTCTGCCCCCTCGTAGTCAGTGTGCATCATAGTGACTGGTCAACTGGTCATAATGGTCGCTTAGGCTTTTATATACATAGATTCTGAATGCAGTGATCATTTTTGCAGTTCCTTGAATATAAATCATTTTTGAAAATACCTCTTTTACTCAATAAGTACTTCTGATATGCCCATTATTTCAGATTTTGTGCTAGAAGTTGAGAAACAGTGGTGAACAAAGTATTTCTGACATACCATTCATTCCTATCATCCTGGGACTTCTCTCATTGTAGGCCCCAATCTTCATTGTAATTGACTGGTTGTTTGTCCATATCAGCACTGGAGTCTAAGCTCTATATTGGAGGAGAATAGGCTATGCTTATCTAGTTCACTCTTATGTTCTCTTCTCCCAAGCAGTAAGCCTGGCACACAGCAACAATAACAGAAATTTTTAAAAATAATAAACTAACTTTGTTATTTATAGCATAAATCCACCAGTTACCTGTTAAAAGAAGTCTAAAATAGTTTCATAAAAAAAAAAATAACTTGATTTCACCAAAGCAGGAACAATTTCCAACAAAATGTAACAGTATGTTTTCAGAAACTTGTTGAATCTTTGCAACAGTTCCTTTAAAAATAGACCCTAAGAGAAAGACTTGGGTACAGTTAGTTTATTTGAGAAGTAATCCCAGAAAGTACAAGAGGGAATGGAGGAAACAAACAAGAGAAGAGAGAGAGAATCCAATAAAGGGTTATTAATGAGTGGCTAACAGGGTGGATAACGGGCTCAGATTATATCTGAGGAAGCACATAGGACATTCCTCAAATTGTGCCAGTAAGAAAGGAAGACGCCAGGATTCCTGTCCTCTGTTGGTTAAGGGATGCCCTTAGAGCATTGCATTTTCGCCACTTCCAGGCTACTCTACACTGGGACTGAGAGAAAATTCCAGGGCACTGAAGAAGTCCCTGGAAAGGAGATAGGGAGATGGAGGCATTTGAGATGGAAAGCTGTTTGCATATATGGGAACTGTACTCTAGAACTATAATAGTATCAGAGGGACCAAGTGCAAACTGAAAGACACCATCTGTATCTGCTACAGAACACCTTGGGATATCACATTTAATAAAAATCTAGAAATCTGGAGTGCCTCCCACTTTTATTAGTATTTGCTAGATCCACAGTTTGGCTTGGTCTAGAAAGCTAAGGAAAGATTATGAGCATATACACACACTTACAAGTTGTCAACAAAACAACCCAAGGATTGTGACAAAGGTCCTGATAATGCTTCTGGCAAGAGAGTGATATTTCTTTAACTGTGTTCCACGAGAAAGAAGAACTTCTAGTAAACTATGGTGGGAGAAAAATGCATGCTCCCACTCCATATAACTTCCAAATCTTCCCTAAGCCCATAAATTAATCAATATGTATTTAAAAAAACACAAATCATAGATATGTTTGAAGAAAAATTATATATGCATATAAACAACCAGAATAAAATTTCTCATTTTTGAAAGTAATCAAAATACTTTTTTATTTCTGATGATTATTATAGTAATCATCAGAAATAAATATAATAGTGTGTTCACACAGGAAGGAAATATTCTTGTATGTAAAACAATGCAATATGAATGGAGATTTAAGACATTTGTTTGTAGAAATTAAACTTAAAAATAGCAAATACACAAAACATAAAGTTTTCCTCTCCACTCCCTTCTAAAAGTTCACTAAAGTGATGGTAAAATAATGATGATAAACAAAAGCTCACAAGAGCAGGGAATGGGACCTGAGATTACAAAAGGTAAGAAAAAGCAACCAATGTTTTTCTGAAACATACAGGATTAGAGGTATAAGAGTAAGGAACCCTGGCCAGTCAGTGATTAGGGTGTTGTCCTGCACCCTGAAGTGTTGAGGGTTTGATTCCCTGTCAAGGGCACATACTGGGTTGTGGCTTTTATCCCACCGGGGTCAGGGCATGTGTGGAAGGCACCCAGTAGATGTTTCTCTCACATCGATGTTTTTCTCTCTCCCTCCCTCTCTCCTTCCACTCTCTCTAAAATTAATGGAAAAATATCCTCCAGTGAGAATACCCACCCCCCAAAAAAAAGTAAGGGGAAAAAAAGAAAATATAAGCAGAGAAGGCAACTACATAAAAAGCCAGTGACTGCTTTCGGAAAGCACTGGAGAAGATCTAGATGTGAGACACTCAACACCAGTGAACAAAGGGACAAAGTTTGGGTCTAAAAACAGAAGGCTGGCCTGGCCAGAGTGGCTCAGTTGGTTGAGCATCATCCTGTGCACCTAAAGTTGGTAGGTCCGATACCGAATCTGGGTGCATATAGGAGGCAACAGATCTAGGTTTCACTCTGACACCGATGTGTGTGTGTGTGTGTGTGTGTGTTTCCTTTCTCTCTCTAAGCATATTCATGGGTGAGGACTGTAGATAAATAAATACGTAAATAATAAAAAAAAATAAAACCAAGAGGGTTGTTTGAGAGTCCATATATGGAGCAGATAAACCTCTTTATATCCTTGACTGCCTTACATTGCCTGACCTCCTCCCCTTCTCAAATCTACTATGGCAGGAAATAGAAAATATTTATCTCTGATAGGATTAGAAAGTCACCAGTTTGTAAGCATCAATATAATAATTGATTTAGGTGAGACTCATTAGCAGATGCTGAGGCTATAGGTTAAAATTTTTTTCAGAGAATAAAAAACCAGAATATTTATACAATCTGAAAGTGCCGTTTCTTGGATTCCTTCGAAACTACCTTTACATCACAAATAATTTGACTCATAGATTACAAGTACCTCCTGATATAATGTACTAGGAAAATAATAGCATTTATAAATATTCTTATAAAAATTATAATATGAATTTAATTTGGAGAAAATAAGACAAATCAAAATTGTAGGACATTCTGAAAATAATGGGTTCTGACACTTTAAAATGTCAATTTCACTGAAAACACACAAAAAAAGATGAGGAAATCTGTTTAGCTTAGAGGAGAATAAAGAAATCTGACATCTAAATGTGAGGCATTGGATGGTATATCAACAAAAATAAAAACAGAAAACACCTTTGGAACCACTAGAGAAATAGAATTATGGACTATATGTTGGATGTATTATTGTATGAGTATCAAGTTTCTTAATTATGATAATGCTCTTATTATATTAAAAATAATTTTTCTTAGAAGATATATTTTGTAGTATTTATGAAGTATCAATACCTCCAGCTTCATGCTTAATTTCAGAAAGGTCTTAGCATAGTAGCCTAATATGCTAAGTGTCTGACTTGGTTGGACTGTTAGACCAGTTGATATGAAATGCACTGACCACCAGGGGGAAGACACTCTGACTGGTACGTTAGCTTGTTGGTGGGATCTGGCCAATTGGGACTGGGTGGGATGGGCCAGATATGCCCTGGACAAATCCCTGCACCAGGCTGCTTTTGGCCTGGTCCTCACAGGCAAGGCTGAGGGACCCCACTGGTACACAAATCTGTGCACCAGGCCTCTAGTACATGTATACCATATTTTCCGGCATATAAGATGACTTTTTAACCCAGGCAAATCTTCACAAAAGTTGGGGGTTGTCAATGGAGCCAGACAGAGACCGCAAGTGTCTCTGGTTGGATCCTTTTTGTGCCACATATAGTCTCTGTCTGGACTTTTTAACCCAGGAAAATATTCTCAAAAGTTGGGGGTTGTCTTATACACCCAGTTGTCCTATATGCTGGAAAATATGGTGTGTGTGTGTGTGTGTGTGTGTATATATAATCTAATAAAAGAGTAATATGCAAATTAACCCTCACTCTGTTACACCCACAAGCCAACAAGCCATGCCCACAGGCCACTCCCACCAACCAGTCAGGAGAAAATATGCAAATTAACTCAAATAAGATGATGGCAGCCACAGAGCTGGAGTTGCCCCAGGCATTGGAGGAAGCCAGGACCCTGGGGGCCCTGAGCCCTACTCAAGGCTCCAAAGTTTCAATTATAGAATATAAACAAATCCCAGATACCTGCTTCCAGGCAGGCACCCCAGTAGGGACCTGAACCCTGAAGGGGCTGTGGGCAGCCTGAAACGGCCATCAGCCCCTCACTCAAGCTGGCCAAACAGGCCAGGAGGTGGACATCCCATGAGGGGTCCCAGACTGTGACCCCTCAGGATCCCCTGAGTGCACAAATTTTTGTGCGCCGGGCCTCTAGCGTGTGTGTGTGTATTTTTTTGACATGTAGTGTATATATTTGATATGCCCATGCATTACAAGTGAACAGACAATACATGCTAAACTGGTGATTTCTTGAGATTCAGTGGGAAACTGCTCAGATTATATGTTATGGTCACTGGGACTGAGAGACACAAGAAGGATGCGTTCCTTCTAGGAGGACCTGGGGAATTGTGGCAGCAATACCAATGCTCCCCATTAGCCATTGGAGATGAGACTTTCTAGACCCAAATAAAATATCAGCCTATACTTAATTCCATTACCAAAATGATTAGAGAATACTTAGGGAGGTACCCAGTCTTCAAGAGATGATGTGTGTGTGTTACACAACCTAATGTGTAAATAAGAACCTAACCTAGGAGTAAAAGATTAAAGTGGATTGACTTCCAATTTTATGTAATTAAGAACTTCAATTCATATTTAGGTAAATCATATGATCCTCTGAGGAAAAAACTATTGTTAGATAGCCATGCTTTCTAGATGTATTTCTGTTTCAATGTCCATCTAGTAGCAATGCTTAGAAAACAGATAGTCTACAACAGAAAGATGAAATTTAGAAAAAAAAATTAGTTGATTTCTAACAAAATGTTTTATTTTTTATTTTTGATAGACTCTTCCTTTCCAATGGAGGAGTATTAAAGAATTAGCAATATGTTTTAAAATCACTATGTTTCAGCTGTGGAGTTTTAAACATTTCTTTTTACTAGAACTCTAAAAAGTTAGGCTTTTACTGGATGAATCAGAGCAGTTAAAAGTTGGATTACCTTTACATAATCAGATAACAAGGTAAAGCTAAGTTCTGAGACTATCTTCATATATTAAGAAATATTGAACAACCAGATAAATGGACATATAGATAAATAAATGGATGGTTAAAGATAAAAATGAGAGCAGAACTGTTGGTCTGAATTCAAGAACAGTGTGTGACTACTTCCAACCCTGACCATTACACTGGGGGCACAAACATCTTTTAGAGGGTGCTTATACTAACGGCACAGTTCATTCAGAAACAATTGCTAAGTAGGGTGAAACGAGAGTAGAAGGCAGGTTTTGACACACAAAAAACCCTTAATAGGCCTAATAAGGAAATGAAGATTTACGCAGGAGAAACTTCACTGGATCAACATTGAAATCCACCTGTCTTGGCCAGCTGCTCAATTCTGCTATAGAATCAGTAATATGATGGCGGCTCATGGCAGGAGACAGATTATCCTCTGAAAACGGGAATAAAAAATTTTGGCAGAGGAAAACAATTAGATGGTTTTTTTCCATCCTACAAATTTGCAATCACACTACATGTGTTCTTTGCTTTTCTCAGCCAGGGAAATTACTGGGATACAGAACCAAACTGAGATAACGGGAGGTAATATGAGAAGTACTACTCCACTGACTTAAAAATCTAAAGGCTACAACTGGGCTAGTCTTCCAGTTACAACATATGGCTTAGAGACATGATCCCTCATCATGAAAATGGAATAGAACTTGTCATCATGGACAGATTGTTAGGGGGAAAATGATGGCAATCGGCATATTATGAGATAAGAACAGCTAGTACTGTTATGTTTGGAGTGCTCTAAAAGCTGCAGTAGCATTTGTTTTGCTCTCTGGAATGATTCCATCTGTCTAGTACCGCTGAGAATATTTTGACAGTGGGAATTCGTGAGATGAGGCAACCTCCACCATGTAGTGACATTTATAAGTCAGAATATCCATCATGGAAGGATGAATGGTCTGAGATAGCGGTTTAAGAGAACCGAACCCAAAACATCATGAAGGTCAGACTAATGGGATTTAAGTAGACCTTTGAGAGTGGAGCCTTTGGTATCAATTGCTGGTGTCTGAGATTGAGGGGAGAATCTTTCTTCAGTTTTGACTCAACAGCAAGCTGTTGAGATAGCTGGCAGGTGAGATAATTGTTAGCTCTATGGTTCGCTAATTAAAGGAGATGGGGAGTAATAGGAACATTAATTTGTTCACTCACCTGAATCTCCTTTGGAAAAGGCAACTCCTTTTGAATCTTAAAAGAGATCAATTCACTGCTTGACATGCACCCAGGTGAGTATAAAAAAATATGCCTCCAGGCTGAGTGATATATGAATCAGATGTCAAGCTTCACATTGTAAAAGAGTGATATTGCCCTTTAATTGCTTTGGGAGACAGAAAGTCCTCTAAAGCTGAGGCAGAAACCACTGAAGAAATGGCATCAAAAGGTATCATATTTTATAACATGAGGAAGCAAAAGGGAAGACCAAAAGCTTCTCTACCCCATTCACCTCTGCATTGATGTGCTTTGTGTGTCCATTTCAACATTTCTAACACTTTCTTTTAAGTGAACCGGAATTCTTCTCTTTATTCTTAGGAGGCTTCCTGCAGATGTTCAGGATAAAACAACTTCATTGTTATCCCATCCCCAAGTTGAGCTTAAATGTGGAGATTCCTTAAAGCAAAACTGCCCAGGTTTTCATCCAGACACCAAAACTTATTAGCTACAGAACTCTGAGACTGCTTTCTCATGTGCACAATGCAAATATTATGAGAGATTTTGTGGAGTTGTTGAGAGGATTAAAGGAGAAAGTCCATGAATCCAGTTAGCACAGAGTGCCTGGCACACGGTTCAAGTTCAAGAAGTGTGAGCTACCATTATGTTTGTGCATAGGAAATGAGAGTCCCTATTCCATTAGGAATACTGTTCAAATACAGGTAAAAGATGGGTTTGGTCAAAGACCAGATGGGAACAGGGTAAATTTGAATATGTCATATTCTGCCCATTCCCCTTTATGGTACTCCCTCTTCCACACTAGGTCCGTATCCACCTCAGAGCCTTCAAGTGGAAAGAGTTATTCCAGTATAGTTTCAATTTCTGGTGTGCACTGCCAGTTAGATTTTTTTTTCTTGAAAGCATGGCAAATCCAGGGATTTAATTAATTGAGGGCTAAAATATGGCAAAATGCATCTCCAAACCAAGCTGTAAGTGAACTCTCTGTCCTTTGAGTGCAAAGCTTTTTCATCTGTTCACAAGCATTTCAGAAAATACAACGAAACAAGATTTGTTTCCAATACCATATATGGTGAAAAAAGGGGGAAAAAAGAAAATTATAAACTTTAAAGGTGACTTCATAATTCTAAAGAGACCTGTTTTTATTCTCACAGAGTAACAGCCTCACTCCCAGATTCATGAGTGCACAGTATTTGTTTTCTGTGGGCTGCTGCCAACAGATGGTTTATTTTGAGTGGGAAGAAATATTATTAAGGAACAAAGAGAAATTAGGACTAAATAAAAAGTTAAATATGTTCTTGGGATTACAACTGATGATCAAGGAGTTGCAAACCAGTGATTTGCAGCTTAATATTTTGCCTGCAGCCAACACCCGCTGTTTTAAGGAAACCTTAATATTAAGAAGGCTTTTCTCAAATCATACAATTTATTTGTCTTCTGTCTTGCTAGTGCCATTCCTAATCATCATAATTTGTCTAAACTCCTGAAATGCAAGATGAACAACTAATATTCATTTACTCCATGGGGAAAGCATCATTTGATTGAATTGTCTCCTTCCATCCCAGTCATTGTAATGTGTGGTACATATCAGAGATGTGAAATTAAGTTGAGTCTACTTGAAAGCAAAGTATAAATTAGCTTCTAAATGAAAACAGAAGAAAAGCATTTTTATACGACAGCCAAACTCTATCAGCTCTTAAAGTACTGGAGGCCTCTCTGAGGAATTCAGCATGAAAATGAGGGTGATATAATGCCAGAATGTGACCCCACCACTGCTCAGTGGGCTAAGGAATTTCCCTGGAGGACTGTGGGTCTGTGGGTAGGGTGGAAGTCAAAGGGTAAAGATATGCTTCCTTTAAAACCAGTCTTTGTAGTTGACTCTTTAAAGCATATACCTAACATTTTACCTAACAATCTAATCTAATAAAAGAGTAATATACAAATTGATCCTCACTCTGTTACACCTAAGCCATGCCCACCAGCCAATCAGAGTGACTATATGCAAATTAACCCATCCAAGATGGCCAGGAGCCATGGAGCTGGAACAAGCAGAAGGCTTGCCCCATCGATGCAGGAAGCTAAGGTTCTTCTCTGCCTAGGCCAGTGGTGACCTCTGCTCAAGGCAACAAAGTTTCAATTATAGAAGATAATAAACCCCAGAGACCTGCTTCCAGCCTTGGCTCAAGGAAGCGCTGGGAGCCTGGGTTGTCAGGGGCAACATGACCTGGGCTTTGGTTAAAGCAACAAAGTTTCAACTTTAGAAGTTTAATAAATCCCAGATATGAGTTTCCAGCCAGCCTTGCTGCAAACAGCCATTAGGCACTCACCCAGGCTGGCCAGGTACCCCAGCAGGGACCCCCTCCCTGAAGGGGATGTGGCCAGCCTGCAAACAGCCCTCAGCCCCTCATCCAGGCTGGCCAGGCACCCCATCAGGGACCCCCTCCCTGAAGGGGCTGTGGCCAGCCTGAAAATGGCCCTCAGCCCCTCATCCAGGCTGGCCAGACACCCCAGGGGGGACACCCACCTTGAAGGGGCTGTGGCCAGCCTGCAAACAGCTATCAGCCACTCAACCAGGCTGGCCAGGCACTCCAGCAGGCACCCCCACCCTGATCCAGGACACCCTTCAGGACAAACCAGCCGGCCCCCACCCATGCACCAGGCCTCTATCCTATCCTATATAATAAAAGAGTAATATGCATGTTGACCCTAACAACAGAACCACTGGGAATGAGTGGTCACTATGAGACACACTGACCACCAGGGGGCAGATGTTCAATGCAGGAGCTGCCCCCTGGTAGTCAGTACACTCCCATAAGGGGAGCTCTGCTCAGCCACAAGCCAGGCTGCCAGCTGCCAGCACAGTAGTGGTGGCGAGAGCCTTTCCTGCCACCTCAGCAGAGCTAAAGATATCCAACTGCAGCTTAGGCCTGCTTCCCACTGGCCCCTGGGCTGCCAGAGGGATGTCTGGCTGCCAGCTTAGGCCCGATCCCCGATCCCCTAGATTGCTAGAGGGCACAGGCTGGGCTGAGGGACCTCCCCCCCACCCAAGTGAACAAATTTTTGTGCACCGGGCCTCTAATACTAAAATATAATAAAAACAAAAGCACTTAAGAGCAACCTAATAAAATATAGCTGCATCCCAAGTTAATGCTCACATGCCTGAAGAAGCTAGTTAAGTAGAAGAGGATTTTGGAGCATCCAGAGTTTGCCAAACCATGCAGCACTGTATTAATGTACTTATGACCAAATTCACACTAGATTCTTGGATACAAGACTGACTCTATTCACAGATGAGGACAATGCCAAGAAATATAATCTCAGATGGTTTCTCTGCTGCTCAAAACAAATTAGTATTGCACATATCTCCCTGGTATAATTCAGAGAATACATTGAAGATTGTAATCAACCCTCTTCAAAGTAGTTGTTAAATCAGTGAGAACCTATTCAAAACAGTTGGGGATAATTCCTGCTACTGGCTAAAGAGTTTATATTCTTGAGATAAGAGTTCTGGTTATTTCTTTTAGCTCAGGCTGTGGCTATATGAGAGTCACTGAGCACTTCTGTTATGCTGCTATTGTTGGTGGCACAGTCAGTTACCAAAGCAAACTATATGACTTCAGGGACAGAATTAATATTAGGGCAAAACATATATTTCCCAGAATCTAGATGCTGTGAGGTGACTGGCCTCTAGAGCTGCGGTAGGCACAATGAAGTCTCCACTTCTTTGCTCACTCTTTTTTATCCGTGATCTTTCCCACAGGCCTTTGCAATCCTCTCTCACTGTAAGGAGGGTGACTCCCCTGTCCTTGAGTTTGTGCTCAAACATGTGACTTGCTTTGGACAGATAAGATGCTCACAGATTATATGCAAGCAGAATTTTGGGATCATTGGACTTTCTCAGCCTTGTAACTCTGCCACAACCACGAGAAGAACATGCCCAGGCAGGGTGTATCCCAGGAGGATGGAAGACTGGTGGAGCAGATCCAGTTGACCCAGCCAAGCCTAGCCTAGATTCGCCAACAGCCACCTGACTCCCAGAGGCACACAAGCAAACACATCTGAGACCTCAGAGCCCCTCAGCTGGAACTGTTATCCTATAGATTCATAGGTAAAACAAGTGCTTACTCTTCTTAGCCATTTATTTTCAGAGGGGAGTGCTTATTGTTTTAAGCCACTGCTTGATATTGTGGCGATAAAATACTAAGCTTTATTTTTTAAGTTTTACTTATTTACCTGATGGAAACCATTTTTTGAGTTTTCATTCTCAGCAGTAAGATGTCCCATTATTCTACTGTCATGACTTGAAATTTTGTCAGGATATAAGATTTCAATGGCTGTGGCACTGAGAACGTGAATGTCTGCCTGAGACATTATAAAATAATAGTAGTGAGATTTTATTGAGGGCTTTATTATATGCCAAATACTCTTTGCAGTATACACTATATCCTCAATGTTAGCTACAACCTTTTAAATAGGTCATTATTAACTATTCTCTTTGAAAATATGAGAAAACTGATACTCAGAAAAGCAAAGTAACTTATGCAGGGAACTAGAATGAATATATTTGAATCTGTGTTTAAATGAATCAAACTAAAATGTAAAGTCCTATGCCATACTTCCTCTGATGATTTTAAAACCCAAATAAAGGATTTTAGTATCAAGCAGTATTGTATAAACAGTTTTAGAAAGCTACAGAAAAGGGTGTAATTTTCATTCAGTTTTCAAGAGATCACAGATTCTAAGTCTGTGCCTGTCCATTGCAATGCAGAACAGAAACATCAACCCAGAGTCCAGTCTGGAAGGAGCTGATCTTTGGCATTTCCCAGATCCTGCCCCTCTGCCAGCAGACAGTACATAGAAGAAAGAATCATTTGCTCTTATTTGAAGAGTTGTGCCACAAAGAAAATGGGCAAGACCCTCACATTAACCCCAGTCACAAGTCCTGAACACAGAGTTGGTATTGTTCACTGAAGAATGATGAAGTTCCCAGTCAAGGGAAAGGCAAAGGTCAAGATCCCTATTTTTAAAGAAATCACTTGGCTATTTGATAAAACTTACAATACTAAATGTTGTGAGAACCAGTGCTTCAGCAGAAAATGTGTTGAGGAGCAGATTTCAGAGAAGTCAAAATCAGTCAAGGGCCTAAAATGCTTTCCATAATTTTTAAAGCAACCCATCTTTGAAGGGCCATTGACATCTCACCTCCTTCTAGAACCTGTCCTGGATTACATGGTCACCCCCATTAGCCCCTCTTCACTCTAAATACCCGTGGCAAGAATGGCATCATCTCATCCTCAGCCCTACTTTCCCAAATGGTTTCTTAGTGAGTCCATGCGAAGGCACAGTGCTCTCAGGTGTCTAGTATTTGGTGATGACAAGTGTAACAGTAATATTTACTTATTCAATGAATTTGTCTATATGACTGCTTTCTTTACAATCATTAACCTTAGTAAACAGGTACTGTTATAATCCCCATGTTATAAGGAAGAAATGTAAGCTTATAAAGGTCACATCATTTGCTCAAAGCTACAAAGCCAAAGAGTATTTGAGTGAGATTTGAATATAGCCAGCCTGACTCCAACAATCTCGGCTTTCAACTGGCTCACAGAAGACACTCTCTTATATGCTTTGTGCATGTGTGCATAAACCCAAGGTGCAGGCACACTGGGAGGCACAGCAACAACCCTCGTCTACATAAACTGTGCAGGTTACAACATCAGAGGTTTCCAACAATTACCTGATGCTCTTGTTTAACAATAGAGCTCATACCACTGGAAGAAAAGACCCAAGTTAGGCTCATTTGCTTGCAACATTTGGGCTTCTTTACAAACATAATATCATGGAAGAAAGAGGAGAACATTAAATAAATGTCTATATACTACATGAAAATACAGGCTATAGATATTATTTTCAAAGCCTATGTCCAGAATACTTAATCAACAGCCATTTGGCAACTAGATTTATTTAGCATCTACCAT
Organism: Murina feae; assembly: GCA_004026665.1. Taxonomy (NCBI): domain Eukaryota; kingdom Metazoa; phylum Chordata; class Mammalia; order Chiroptera; family Vespertilionidae; genus Murina; species Murina feae. The sequence continues at coordinate 3,143 of PVJC01024516.1, read as the reverse complement.
TTATGGGGTACTATGTTGGGCAATAATGAATTATATATGAAATATAAGTATTTCCTCAGAATTGTTTTCCTTACTATCAGACAAGCTATTAAGCAGTAATATATTAAGTGATTGGCTAAATGTTCTGGGCTTTCTGAAGATAACTGTTGGGCAAAACCTCAATATCACACAAGATGCTGCTTTGGGACATATGTCTGTGTGTCAGTCATATGACAGAATCAAAATATTACAAACAAAATCAAAGATTCAGTTCCTTCCACCAAGTTAGGGCTGGTTATCCATTAGTCAACACTCATCACACAGATGCCAGGTTATTGAAATTCATCTGGAAAGCTCTCCTATATTTGTATACTTGGCTCTTTCCTTTTGATTTTTCAGAATTCCCACTTAATATCCAAATTCTTGCTCTTATGTTAGTATAAATAATTTTGCATTAAATAAAGATAAATAATAAATTATACTAGGCAGTATACTCAAAGCCTGTCTTTTTAAGAAACACTGGTTTCTATGTTCCAGACTCACAATCCAGTTCTAGGAAAAAGTCATCACCAGGCACCTGTCAGAATGGCTGTCATCAATACATCAACAAACAAGTGCTGGTGAGGATGTGGAGAAAAGGAACCCTTGTGCGCTATTGGTGGTATTGTAAACTGGTACTGTGGAAAACAGTATGAAGATTCTTTATTATTTTTTAAAATTTATTTATTGATTATCGTATTACATATGTGTCTTTATTCCCCAATTGCCCCCCCAAAACCCCACCTATGCCCTCACCCCCTGGTGTCTGTGTCCAGTGGTTAGGCCTATATGCTTGCATACAAATCTTTTGGTTGATCTCTCCCCCTTACACCCACCCTCCCCTACCTTCCCTCTGAGGTTTGAAGGTTTGATTGATGCTTCTCTGTCTCTGGATCTGTTTTTGTTCATCAGTTTATGTTGTTAATTATATTCCACAAATGAGTGAGATCATGTGATAATTATCTTTCTCTGACTGGCTTATTTCACTTAGCATAATGCTCTCCAGTTCCATCCATGTTGTTACAAATGGTAAGAATTCCTTCTTTTTGCCCTGACTGGTTTGGCTTAGTGGATAGAGCATCGGTCTATGGACTGAAAGGTCCCAGGTTCTATTCTGGTCAAGGGCATATACCTTGGTTTGGGCACATCCCCAGTGGGAGGTGTGCAGGAGGCAGCTGATTGATGTTTCTCTCTCATTGATGTTTCTAACTATCTCTCTCCCTTCCTGTCTGTAAAAAATCAATAAAATATATTTTTAAAAAAGAATTACTTCTTTTTTTACTGCAGCATAGTATTCCATTGTGTAGATGTACCACAGTTTTTTAATTCACTCATCTGCTGATGGTCAACATGATCAAAGTCACTAATTATCTGAGAGATACAAATCAAAATGACAACGCGGTACCATCGCAAACCTGTTAGAATGGCTATCATCAACAAATCAATAAATGACAAGTGCTGGTGACAATGAGGAGTAAAGGAACCCTTGTGCACTGCTGGTGGGAATGCAGACTGGTGCAGCCACTGTGGAAAAGAGTATGGAGTTTCCCCAAAAAACTAAAAATGGAACTCCCATTTGACCCAGTAATCCCACTTCTAGGAATATATCCCAAGAAACTAGAAACACCAATCAGAAAGGATATATGCACCCCTGTGAATAATCTTTAAACAATTAAAAATAGACTAAGCAACTCCACTTCTGCGTATTTATCTGAAGAAATCCAAAAACCAATTTGAAAAGATATATGCACTCCTATGTTCATTTCCAATAGCCAACATATCAAAGGAACCTCAGTGTTCATAGATAATGGAATGAATAAAGATGTGGTACATATATATACTGAGATATTATTCAGCTATAAAAAAGAATGAAATATTATTTGTGACAACATGGATGGACCTAAAGGGTATTACACTAAGTGAAATAAGTCAGAGACAAAGAAGCACCAATCAGACCATCAAACCTCAGAGGGAAGGTAGGGGAGGGTGGGGGTAAGGGAGAGATCAACCAAAGGACTTGTATGCATGCACATAAGCCTAACCAATGGGCACAGACACCAGGGGGGTGAGAGCATGAGTGGGGGAATGGGGGCAATGGGGTGATAAGGACACATACCTAATACCTTAATCAAAAAAGAAAATAAAGAAATAACAAAAGAAAAACAAAAAAGAAAAATACCAATATAATATGTGGACTCTAAAAATACAACAACATCAATAAACAAACAAAACAAAAACAAACTCATAGTTACAGAGAAAAAATGATGGTTACCAGATGTGAGAGGGTTTGGGGGGGTGCGTGAATAAGATAAAAGGGATTGAGAAGTACAAATTACCAGTTATTAAAATAGTCATGGGAATGTAAAGTACAGCATAGGTAATATAGGCAATAACATTGTAATAACTGAGTATGATGTCAGATGAGGGCCAGATTTATTGGAGTAATTACTTTATAGAGAATATAAATGTCTTATCACTATGTTGTATACCTGACACTAACATAATCTACTCTATAAAAGCGAAATAGTAAAATTGACCGTTTCTTCGGGATGCCCAACAGCCAATCAGAGCAATGATATGCAAATTAGCCCAGCCAAGATGGCAGAAGCCCACCCAAACACTGGGTCCAATGGAGCGATGGCGCCAGTGAACGCACAGGTGGAGGCCAGGCTTCCGCCTGTGCGTTTGCTGGCGGTGGGTTCCGGGCAGTGGCGGCTGGCTGCAGGGCGGTTGGAAGCCAGGCCCCCAGCTCTGCAGCTCTGGGAATGGAGTGCTGGCGAACGCCAGGTCCGCTTGTGTGCTTGCTGGCAGTGGGTTCCGGGCAGTGGCGGCTGGCTGCATGGCGGGGCGGAAGCCAGGCCCCCAGCCCTGCAACCAGTCTTGGGAATGGAGCTATCGCGGGCCCAAGCAACCTTGGAGGCTCATTGGCAGCTGCTTGCCTGCCTGGATCCAACCTTGTGGCCTGCTCTGGGTGTGCGGGAGCTTCTGTGGCCCATGGCAGAGCCTACTATGCAGGTTGGCCACAGATGTTCCCTTTGTTGTATGTGTTTTTCCCATTGACCCCTTCCACCTCATATCCAACCCCCCCAGGCCTTTCCCCCTCTATGTCTATGTCCATAGGTTAT
>PVJC01024515.1:0-25576 GCA_004026665.1 Murina feae | reverse complement strand
TCTTTCTTTACTACTCGGTGTGGGTACCAGTGAGTGAACATTTCCCTGCATCCACCATACTCCCTCCTCTGTTCTCATCCTTCTCTGCCCTGCCCTGGGCCACCTGATGCTCTCTGCTGGCCGCCCATCATCTGGAGAACAGGAGAGGAAGACGGGAAATTTTCCCCAGTTCCTTCCCTTATTTGGTGCCACTTTCTCTGGCTGCATCTTCATACCTCCAAGAGGACAGCTCCTGCTGGGCAGCCCAGCTCCACTATCCCGGCTCTCTTTCGCCTCTGGCATCATGAGTCTCCACCCTCACCTCTGGGATTTTAGGATGGCAAAGGCTGCTAGCACTCAGTGTTTTACTTTGCTTTTTAAAAAATATATATTTTATTGATTTTTTTTACAGAGGGGAAGGGAGAGGAAGAGAGATGGAGAGTTAGAAACATCGATGAGAGAGAAACATCGATCAGCTGCCTCCTGCACACCCCCTACTGGGGATGTGCCCGCAACCAAGGTACATGCCCTTGACCGGAATCGAACCTGGGACCCTTCATTCCACAGACTGATGCTCTATTCACTGAGCCAAACTGGTCAGGGCATACTTTGCTTTTTTATAAAATATTTGTTTTTCTTAATCCTCACTCGAGGATGTTTTTATTGATTTTTTGAGAGAGAGGAGAGGAGAGATGGAGAGAGAAAAAAGTCAGTGTGAGATAGAAACATCCCATATGTGCCCCAACTTGGGATCAAACCAACAACCTAGGTATGTACCCTGACAAAGAATCAAATGCACATCCCTTTGGTGAACCAGACAATGTTCAAATTGACTGAGATACCTGTCCAGGGCTCACCTTGCCTTTTACACCCTTAACCCCACCCATACCTCTGGTGCAGCTCCATCATTCGTCTCCTTAGTTGAAACATGTGGGGAAGAATTCTTGTGTGTTCTTCCGTCAGCCCCTGACTGGTAGAGCAGGGAAGGGAACTGACATCTATTTAGTACCTTCTATATATCAGCACCACACCAGAGAATTTTATACGTATTATGTCATTTAATCCTTATGACTTTTGATGATAAGCATTCTTACCCCAGTTGATAAACGAGCAGAATGAAACTGAAAGGCAATGAAATAGCTCGCATTAGCTTGTGTAGCCCAGGAGCAGCAGAGGCAGCATCAGCCTGGGGGACCCAATCTGTCAATACTTTCTGTGAACTTACTTCATTATAGGCCCTGGGCTAACCCCCAGAAACAGAGTGAGGAGGTACATAAAAAGGAGAGAGAAGAAACAGAGGCCTTCCCCTGGTTGGAAATTCCCTCAGCCTTGAAATTCAATGTTGGAAAATAACATCAAACTCCTGGTATATCTGGCCCACCAACCTGATCGTGCCATTGCTTCCACAGAGCACACTGGAGACAATAAGGTCAAGAAGGGATGCCCAGCCCTAACCGGTTTGGCTCAGTGAATAGAGCGCTAGCCTGCAGACTGAAGGTCCCAGGTTCGATTCTAGTCAAGGGCAAGTACCTTGGTTGCGGGCACATCCCCAGTGAGGGGTGTGCAGAAAGCAGCTGATCGATGTTTCTCTCTCATCAATGTTACTGGTTCTCTATCTCTCTCCCTTCCTCTCTGTAAAAAATCAAATATATATATATATATATATATATATATATATATATATATATATATAAAGAAGGGATGCCCATAGCCATCTTCTTACTGGTTCTGGTCTACTTGAGTGTATCTAAAACATCTGGCCAAGACCAAGTTTAGTTGACTGCTAAATAGAATTTCTTATGTGATTGGATAATTAAGCAATAGCAGCACCGTTAATCTGTGTATCCACACATTAATTTTGACATTTCTCTTCTGCATCTGATATCTGATTAGTATTTCATTTTATCAACCCACGTCTTTCTATCTCAATTGCTTGGTTTAACTCTTTCCCTCTACCCCACACCAATTCCATTTCAAATTATTACAGTAGTAACTATTGTTCACTGAGCCATTAGTATGTGTTAGGCATCTAACTACTTTACATAGTTTAGCATTGGGGCTCTAGATTTGGCTTGTCTTTGGTTTAAAATGTAAACCCTCTACTTACTACTTGAACAAATTATTTAGCTTCTTTAAATCTCAGTTCCTTCATTTGTAAAATAGTGATAATAAGAACACGTACTCTTGGATTGTTATGAAAATTAAATTAGAAATCTCATATTAAACACTTCCCTCTGTGCCTAGTACATATAATAGTAGCAGTAGTAGTAGTAATAATAATAATCCTATCCTAATATATAAAAATCCTGGATCTGTCAGGACTGGAGGCTTGAACAACTGGAAGTCAGTCCTGCCATTAGTGCTGGGTTGCTGTGACAACCCAGCGCTGACTGCTGAGGGGGCTGCGAATCAGGCCTGGAGAGAGAAGCAGGGTCTGATCCATAGCCTATGTGGCAGCTGTTGATCAGCACTTGCCTCTCTCTTTCTTCCCCAGTCTGGCCAGCAATCGCACCTCCATTTCTCTCCAGGCCTCCACCCAGCTGCTGATCAGCCCCACCTTTCTGATCAAGACCCATTGATAGTCCCAGAGAGCTGACTGGCATAGAAACTGACCAATCAAAACCAAATCTGGATGAAGTGTGAGGAGCCAATGGCTGACTAGGAGAAGGAGCTTTTGACACTGACTGGCATAGAAACTGACCAATCAGAACTAAGTCTAGGTCAATTGTGAGGAGCTAATGGCTGCTTAGGAGGTGGAGCTTTTGACGCTGACTGGTATAGAAACTGCCCAATCAGAACTAAATCTTCGTGAAGTGTGAGGAGCCAATGGCTGCCTAGGAGGTGGAGCTTTTGATGCTGACTAGCATAGAAACTGACCAATCAGAATAAAATTGGCTGGCAGGGAAGGACAGTTCAGGGAGAGATCAGACCCACAGGAGAGGGCAGTTGGGGGCAAGATCAGGTCAGCAGGGGAGAGCAGTTGGAAGGGAGATCAGGCTGGCAGGAGAAGGCAGTTAGGGGTAATCTGGCAGGCAGAAGCAGTTGCAGGTGAGATCAGACCAGCAAGGGAGGGCAGTTGGGAGCAAGATCAGGCTGGCAGGGGAGGCCATTTGGGGTGAGATCAGGTCAGCAAGGGAAGGCAGTTGGGGGAGAACTCAGGCCAGCAGGGGAGGGTATTTAGGGGTGATTAGGCAGGCAGGCAGAGGCAATTAGGTGCAATCAGGCAGGCAAGCAGGTGAACAGTTAGGAGCCAGCAGTCCCAGATTGCAAGAAGGATGTCTGACTGCCAGTTTAGGCCTGATCCCATCAGCAGTCGGACATCCCCCAAGGGGAACCTGATTGGATAAGGTGCAGGCTGGGCTGAGGGACCCCACCCCCCATGTATGCACCAGGCCACTAGTAATATATAACAACATAGTACTTTTATATACCTGGCATTTTCCCAAGTACTTTGCATGTATTCACTCACTTAATTATCATAAAAAACCCTATATTTTAGGTATTATTAAAGCTTTGTGAATAAGGACACAGAATGAAATGATTTGCCCAAAGGCACAGGCCCACATGTCATAAAGCAGCTCTCCTAGTAGGTCAGCTTGACGCAGAGCCGGAGGGGAAGAGCACGATGACGGGCATTTGAGGGACCTCTCCATCATAGGAAGCCCTACCTCCTCTCTGGTTTCAGGGGTCAGTAGCCTTTCTCTCCCTCGCTCTTCAATTATAAGCATGTTCTGCTTCTAAAACCACAGCTCACACATGGCGTTCTATTCAGGCCCATTATTCAGGGACTCTCTCTCCCTCAGCCTTTGAATGAAGTTTAGCTCTTAAAATGGGCATCAGAACCTTCCACCTGCTGTGACTGCTATCTGCATGCCCATCATGCTCCTAAGTCAGACACACTGAAAGCAGCAGACCTCTGGGTGCAAATATCCACTCCCTCTTGTTCCCAGGAGCCTTCCCGTGGGAATGAGGCCCAGTGAGAGGCTAGGAAGGACATAGGAGGACAGCATCAGACATAGGACAGTCCTGCTGGCAAAATAAACCTATATCAATCCTGTGCTAATTTTCTCTTTCTCTTTCTCCTTGTCGATAGACAGCTTTAGAGATTTGACAGATTTGAAAACCGAAAGCCTCACGTGTGTTGTTTTGTCAGAGCTCATTTTCGCAGTAGTAATCTCTAACACAAGAGCAGATGCGGAGATGTGAGCATGAATGCCTACTCTATACATTGCAAATTATTTGAATCAATCATAATGCAACTCTCCCTAGATTAAATATGCAAGAAGAAACAGTGGTTTGCTTCTAATTTCCTTTTCGCAGGGACTTTGTCCCAATGTGTTTCCTTCATCTTCCACAACATCATTCCCTCAACCCATCACATGGTCCACCTGAGGTTTCCTGCAAAAACAGCTAGACTGCTCTGCAGGTGTCATGCTAATGCCCTTATAGCCTTCCCATCCCTTCAACCCACACATGTTCCCCTGAATGCTCCCAGCATGCTCCACTGTCCCTCGCTCTCTCACTTGCTTTGAGATACCATTTTGAGTTGTGATCTGTATTCTCCCTTTCAGTCCAGACTTTATACTTTTCCCTCTCCGGCTTTTTGGGTCTACTGTTTACTTAACTTCTTACCCACCCCCCCTTGTGGTTTTGGTGACCCCACGGTCCATCTCCTTGCTCTCTGTCCTTACATTGGTCTTAAGAGAAGCTTACTTCACCTGCTCAATACATCATTTCTTTTATCTTCCCAAATCTCACCTTCTGCTCGATTTTCACACACTGCCAGATATTGAGACTTTATAATGGACATAATGGACAACGTGCTTGCAAGCAGAGAGCTCCTTGCAAAGAATCATAAGCTAATTGTCAGCTCGAGATTCCCTGACCTACTACTGCACAACTGTCTCAGTCCCAAGCCCTATGTTAGACTTAAATAAAGTTCAACAAGCTGGGGCTGAGACACATCATTTTAGGGACTTCATTAAGCTTATGGATAGTTTTACTGTTTGAGGTGCACTGTTTTTGTTTCCTGTGAAATACATTTAGATGTGAAACTCAGCCCCTCTCTTGGTTTCTGAAAGAATTCAATAAAAAGTAAAAGGAAAAACACCTCCATAATATGTTATTATATGAGTAGATATAGTTATTTACTTTGGAAGAGGAGGACCTTACATCCCCTCTATGCAAACTTAACATAATGATCATAAGATCTCCTTGTTCTTATAAGTCCTTGGGCCATTCCATCACTGAGGATTATTTTACTAACAGTTTCATGCCACATCATGTTTCAACTTCACATCATCTCCTTCTCTTCCTTCTCCTCTTTCAACTTCAAGTTCCTGTTCAAGTCTATGGCCAAGCATTCTAATCATCCTTTCCATTCCCTCAACTGCAACCACTTGGTTTATCAAATTATTTTCCTAAGCAAAGATTCCTCTCTAAGGGAAATTCTCTCACCAGCTATTAAGATAATAAAAATTTTGCTCCGCTACACAAAGTTTACCCAGCATTGTCCTTGAGTTCTAGTGAATTGGGGCAAAGTAACCTTTGACTCTTGTGCTCAATGGCTGAGCAGAGACTCAGAAGGCACTGCTAGAGGCATAAGGAGGGAGTGTGGGCTGGAAACACACACAAACAGCCATTACATAAATCCTGGCCCAGACCCTGCTCTTCTCCCTGTATCCCATACAGGCTGTGCCTCTGAGAATCTTTGTTCATTGGTGCATATTTCAACCTCATTTTACTTACACATAACTCAGGACCCAGGAGGAGCCACACTTAGCTTCCAGGTGGCCAGGAACAGTTTTGTTAGTGCTATTGCGCTCCTTTTCCATGGGGCCTTAGGATGAGGCTCAGCAACAAGAGTGACTTGACTAAGGACTTAATTACTGACATTTATTTCTCTCTCCTATAAAACAGTTCAACAGGCAGGCAGTCCAAGTATGATGCATTGGCTCCACGGTCAGCAGGATCCACGCTATTTCACTAGTGCAGGTGAAAAGGAGGAGGCAAGAGGGAAAGGCGGAAAAAACACAATTTAGGCTGAACTTTCAGGAACTTCCCCAAACCACATCACAGAATGGAGACACCACAGAGGACGCCACCTCTGCCATAAGGAGGCTGCAAACCAGAAAGTTGCCACCTCACCAGGACCCCCAACCAAGTCTGCCCTGATCAGGAAGTGGTCAATCAGAAAGGACCCACACAAAGCAGGAAGCTGACACTCAACCTTTGCTGTGATTCCACTCAACATGGAAGCCTCCATCATTTCCTTTCTTCCCACACCACTCAGCTCCTCATCAAAGCTGCCAAGAATTCAACTATTTGGCAGACAAGGAGGCACACTGAGAGGAAGGGGATTTGTGATGTAGATTTCAGCTTTCAGGCCTTTACAGAACAGGAAGGCATGTGCCTGCAGGGGCTGGAACAGGTATTGAGTGAAACAATCCAGTCTTTGCCACCCTAGGATAATGTTATGTATATTCCATCACCACTTAATGCATGTTTCTTGAAAGGAATGGAAAATCTCATTCTAACAGGAGACCCTCTACTCACCAGCAAATACACTTCACCAGCAGCATCTGATGGGAATGGAAAAGAAATACAAGACTAGAATATCGCTTCAGAGTATCTGACCTTTGAATCATGGCTCTATCTAAGAATGACAGGAAAGAGATAAAAAGGAGAGAGAGAGAGAGAGAGAGAGAGAGAGAGAGAGAGAGAGAGAGATGAAATCCTGTGCCCACCCTTACTTTCTGCTTTGCTAGGTGCTTGGAGTTTGCCCTCTGCTCTAATCTACTGTCGTTCCCTTAATCATTTCTCTTATCACTCCTCCTTGGATTTATAAGGTTCAAACACTGCTGTCCATTTATCTTCAAAGATTTCTTATTCAAAAGTCACTGAAGCATAATTTATCTTTACCATCTCTCTATGTGGAAGGGAGGAACTAATTTTTATTATCCCGGGCTCAAAGAGGTTAACTCCCTCATCCAAGGTCACAGGATGAGGCAAAAGGAGAAAACACCACTAGAAATGTCAACTCAAAGGTATGTCCTTCCCTGGGGGGCAAGGGAAGAGGGGGGAAGGCGGGGTAGAAGACTAGCTTCAGATGGTGTCCTGAAGCAACAATTAACTAATATCAAGGATTAAAAGTTATGTAGTGAGATTCTTTTTTAAAATTCTTTTCAGCTTTGAGATTTCAACTTTGATTTTCCTGATCAGTTAGTTTAATCAAGCAATATTTTCCCCTGCAAAAGCATTGTGTATGGGCATAAGATGAAACAAAAGTCAGTCCCCAATTTCTCAAAATGATAACATCAACCATTTTTCATCTGTAAAAGTTATGTTTTCCGAAGTGCTTGGTTTCTTGCTCTCTTGGGTCATAGGAGCTACTCTGTGGGGGCCTATAAAAATAGTTGTTCAGGTATTTTCCCCAAAGTCAATAACAAAGAAAATTCTGACATACAACCTAGAAGAAACTCCATCAGAGACTGATGATCTGGGTTTAAAGCAGTTCTGTCACTAACTACCTATGTAATCTTGGAGTAAATTAATTTCTTTGGGCCTCAGTTTTTCATTCATAAAATGATGATAGTTTTATGACCACTAATCTCCCTTGTAACTTAAGAGTCTCCAGTTCAGCACTTATTAACTCTGAAGGAAAGGCTTCCACCAAAGAGCTGGCAACGAGCTTATAAATGTGAATCTAAGCAATTCTTTCTCGTTTTTAGACTCACGACCTAAACAAGAAATAAATAAATGGACAATTTTCACCATGCAAGAGCTTTATGATCTGAAGCAAATGCCTTAGGGTTAATTAACCAGACTTTCAGCACTGCGGCCAAATGCCAGTCCAAAGCTGGCGATGGGCAAAGGAGAAGAACATCATCACACCCTCCCAAGGCTTCTGTGTATTAAATTAATAACAATGAAAGCAATTTAACAGCAATTACTACACTCCAATGTGTCCAACAGTTCCAGTGCTTTACAAGTGTGATCTCATTAAACCCACACATCCATGTTCCCCTTTTAGTACAAAGCACCTGCATCTAATTGCATACTTAATTCCTTCAGAAGACCTTGGGCTTGTGAAGCAAGTGATCTTTCCTGTTTCAGAGGGCTTTGTAGTTCTCTCTTATCCATTTGTTTTTCTTTTTATCAATAACTTGATTTTCATTAGGGGACCCACACCACAACCCCATTAACTCACACACACACACACACACACACACACACACACGGACACACACACAAAACTCTGGTGCTTTGAGAGACACCAAGTCCACCCCAGGCTCTTGAGCTGGAGCGCTGACTAAAGCTAAGCTAATCGCCACAAGGCTTGGTTCTGGGAGTAGAGATATGAGCTGGGACTTTCTGGGGGAGAGCTTTCTAGCACTTCTGACAGAATTTGTAAAAAGAACCATCCAGTCTCCCTAGACGTGAAAGAGAATGTTGCTGTTGGCACCCACCCTGGAATCACAAGGAGTCTTAGCATGATCCTCAAACCGTGGCAGTCAGATGGGAAAAGGGGAAGGAATCGGGTCCTCGGTGACATCCCTGTTGTTTCTGTGTCCTCAAAACTGCTTGACCTCCGGATGGATGTGTACATGAGCCAGTAAGTCCCCCTGTTGTTTACTCTACTTACAGCTGCATTTGTTATTTGCAGTAACTGTATCTTTAGCATCTACTGCAGTGCCCAGTGCACAGAATATTCGTTGGTCACCTACAAAATGAACACATATTTATTAAATATCTTCTATATACCAGGCACTGTTCTAGATGCGAACATACGGCACAGAAGAAAAATGACAAAAATCCTTGGCCTCATGGAGCCATCCTACAGGGAGAACCAGGCCATAAGTAAGGTAAGTGAGTGAACTATATGGCATGGTAGATAGTGATACATTTTAAGTAGGAAAAATTAAACTGAGAAGAGAGAAAGGAAGTGTCAGGAGGGACTGAAATTTTAGAAAGGTGGCCAGGGAAGTCTTACTGACATGGAGACTTTTGTTAAGAGGCCTGATATAAGCAAGGGGACAAGCCAGGAAGATGTGGGTAGACTGGGGTCAGGGAGTGGGGGGTAGGGGAAAAGCACATTCCAGGCAGAGGGAACAGAAAATACAGTGGCCCTGAGTCACTGGATGCATGGTGCCATTTCAGGCCTCACTGGTCATGATGGCACATTTAGAAAAAAGCAACTGAGAGAATGTATGAGAAAAGATCAAACTCTTAATCTAAGAAAAAGACACTCTTCCCTACTTTAGTAATGCATGTAGAAGGAACTGGTTCTTTTCTAGCTCTGTCTAAGCCACTCTGCATTACCCAGAGGACAGCACTCACTAAACCCTCAATATCCCCGCTGCTGTTACTCTGCTAAAAGTACTCTAAGGAGGATATTCGTAACAAATGGCACAATCATTCATTGACTTAACAGAAATAGAGTCCTGGAGAGTATTATGCTAAGCGAAATAAGTGAGTCAGAGAAAGACAAGTAACACATGATCACACTTATATGTAGAATCTAATGAACAAAATAAACTGACGAACGAAATTGATCCAGAGACAGAGAAGCATGGAACAGACTGAGGAATCTCAGAGGAAAGGGGAGTGTGGGGTGAAGATTAATTTACAGGCATAACCCATGGACACAAATATTAATGTGGTAAAGGCCTTGGGGGTTGGGGAGGGGGGAGGATGGAGAGGGTCAATGGGGAAAATAGGGGGACATCTGTAATGCTTTCAACAATAAAGATAAGTTAAAAAATAGAGTCCAATATTTCCTTGAACATAATGAGCTGCATGCTGGAATCACTAGCAATCCAAAAACTTTGACTCAAGACCACACAAAGGGGAATTTGCTTGGATGTCTTGCAAAGAGGGAGGACTCCTCCATCGGCCCTCCTTTAAAACAGAACTGATCACAGCTTCCTAATTACAACTGGAAGCATCCTTGACTTTATTGCTGTTTGAATGTGATTTTTAAAGTTGTAAAGCACGCTGATAAAGCATGCCTAGTCCCAGTTGGATTTCAAATTTCATATTTCAACAGCACCAACCCAGCATGTCCCAAGAAGCATTCTTGTCGCATTTTATTTTAAATATTTTTCCCAGCAAGGTAGGGGGCAGATTTTTGTTTTTAAGAGAAAATTTCACAATAGGCTCTACAGTCAAAACAATATTTAGGTCACAACAAACTATATATTCGCTTTATGTTTTCCTGCTGATGTGTCTTGGGTGATAGATGGGCTGCCTCTGCTTTTGTCCTAGCAGAGAAATCATCATCTCTTTACAAATGCACAGCCTACTGACATGGAAATGAACATGAGGTAGTAAATATGTCATTATGAGTGCCATCATATCTAGTAGGTGGGTAATGACAGCACTTTGCATTTAGAATCTTTCCAGTGATTTATAAAACATTAACTTAGTAATCCCCCTCAGGCCCCAGGGAGGAGAAGGGTGGTTTTATACCAGTTTTGCAGATAGGGAGACTGAGAGAGCAATTAAGAGATTTCCCCGAGAGCACTGAAGGAATAAGAATTAAATGCCATTTGTGCAGAGCTTGCAACCCCAGATTTAGTTGCTTACCAATGCCATCAGGTTCTCCGCACCCTCAGAGAGCAAAACACCTTCACAAAACAGAGTGCTGAAAATGTGACAGAGCAATAAGTATAGAATATATTTCAAAGGTCCCTCCAGGGGGAAAACCTAACATTTCTATAGAAAAGATGGAGTTAGTGCATTGCTGAACATGAGTATCTACAAGTTTACCTGGCTCTACAGTTTACCTGGCTTTCACACTAGACCCTCTCCCTGCCTCTTCTCTCTGACCCTTCCCTCCAACTTTAGAATAAAAGGATCCCATCCCCTTCAACAAGGCCAGTTCCCCCATCTGTACCCTGTCCACCCACAATGACACCTTCCTCTTATGTGTCTTTAACCTACTTCTCCCATGGAGCTTTCAACTATTCTTCATCTTAAAATTCAGTTTGAGGTGGTCAAATTTATCTTGCACTTGACCTTGCTATCCCTTTCAGGTTTCTCAACAATTCTTTGTAAGTGCTTGAATGTCAAAATCCTCCAAATTCTGACAGCTTGCAACTTTCTATCAAAATCTCTCTTTTAAAATCCTTTATTGGAGACAGCAATGATTCTGTTCTTGGAATATGGCCATTGACTCTCTTATTGTCAAATATAACATCTACACCCTCCTGAGCCTCCCTCTGATCCTCTAGCAATACTACTGACCACCCTCTTTTTCCTCCTTTTATTTCCATTTTATAATGGCTGTATTTTATTGTCACTTTTTAAAAAATATTTTTTATTGATTTCAGAGAAGAAGGGAGAGGGAGAGGTAGAAACATCAATGATAAGAATCATTGATTGCTGCCACCCGCACACCCCCTATTGAGGATCAAGCCTGCATCATGGGCATGTTCTCTGACCAGGATTCAAACCATGCATGACCTCCTGATTCATGGGTAGAAATTCAACCACTGAGCTACACTGACCAGGCTTTACTGCCACTTTTAAGGATGCTTCTTCCTCCTCCCCCACCCAAGGCCTCTACCTGGAGTTCTCCCCAAGAACACTGGCCTGATGCATGTTTCTCTCTATTTGGTATCAAGATGACTCAATCCCTATCTCGAATGTAATTCAGTTCTGTAGTTCTACGCACTTATGAGTGAATTCACCTTATAAGGAGGGAGGAGATTTCATTGCTTTCTTTACTCCAGGCCTATTCCTCTCTCCTCTGTTAGAGTAGGGTACACTAATCAGACTGGACTACCGTATTTTCCGGTGTATAAGATGACTTTTTAACCCAGGAAAATCTCAAAAATCTTCTCAAATAGCGAGAAGGCTAATGAGAGAGTGATCCAACTGCCTCCTCTAGTTTCTCCTCCTACCATTTCTACCATTTCAGCAGTTTTGTCTCGACTTTTGAGAAGATTTTCCTGGGTTAAAAAGTAGTCTTATATGCCAGAAAATATGGTATTCCAGGATATCAGTTGGTCCATGTTAATTTGCAGATAGAAATATGCTTGTAAAAATAGGCCCAACTAACTTGCCTTCTCTCTTCACTTTCAAGGGCTCTCATGGCCAACGAAATTAACACACCCGGAGAAGTCTCTCATCACAGGACCAATAATAAAATCTCATTTGGCGGCTCCAAAGCTACAAATTCAAAGAAGCTTCCTTTGACCATCACAGCCTGAAGCACTGTCCCTCCTCTGGCCCTCTTTATCACTCACAACACTTAGAATCATAGATTTTCAGAGACCTTAAGACATAGAGTCTGCCATCCTCACTGCACCAAAGTAGAAAGGGGACATTTATGTAGAGCATTCAGGCCAAAGTCATAAAACCAGCAACAGTCAAATCTACGACTTGAATGTAGGTCTTCTGATATTTTACTTCTACTCTGTTCATGATCCTGCATCACCTCTTTTCACCTCCTCCCCCCAACCCACCAAGCCTCTCCCTGAGGAAAGGTACCATGGGCACCCGCTGTCACTGCTCCACAAGCCTTGCCTTACTGCTTTGGCTCTTTGGGCACCAGTTTAAACAAAAAGCAGAGTGACTATCAGAGGGGTGACATTTGCCAACAAGCGCTCAAAAGTATTTACAAAACCAAGCATGAAAGAACTTCAAAGGAGAGACCAGCTGTCCACCCTGAACCTGTCCTGTAGCGCTCCTTCCCAGAAATCCGCTGATGCAAAAGAAGGCTCTTCCATCACTTGTATACTAACTCCAGGTCACAAGTCAATAGTGGGTAATAGAACATCATATGGCCCAAGTCGATATGCAGAAGTTACATGAACTATTCAGTGCAGCAAACAATAGCTAAGGAGTATGTTGGTATGATGGTCACACATTGTTTGAAACCATTTGTTAAAAAGTTTTAAATATACAACTAAAAGGCACCTTTAAAATAAAGTTTTATGAATCAAACAAAATGGCAATTGCAATGTTTCACATGATGATAAACATAAATTTAAGCCAAGAAGAAGAAAGAGGAGGAGGAGGAGGAGGAGGAGGAGGAGGAGGAGGAGGAGAAAAGTTGGTGCCTATCATGGGAGGTACTGCTGATAAAGAGATGAAAGGTGATGATTCCCAGCTTCAAAGAGGTAAGAGTTTAATGGGCCCTCTGAAGGTATATTTATAATCTAATATTCTTCTGTTGCAGATGATCAAACTGAAGCCCAAAGAAATAAAATGACTTACCCAAGGGCATTTAGTCTGTTAGTCTGGATTAAAATAAGCCTCTAGTAACCATATCAAATGCTTTCTCTCTACTAAATCCCCTTTGGCAAACTAATCATGAACATTTATTGTGAATGTTGACCCAAATTATGTGCTTAATATATGGACAGTACCATTGTTTCTAAACATAAATCATCCAAACAATTAATCATCCACAGAAGCCAACTTGGGACTTTATTTTGTATTAGAGATGACTTTCAGAAGTGAATACATAGGTACTGTAGTTGGGTGACTGTGCACATCCCAGCTGCAGGAGGAAAATTCCAACCTAACACCCCTCCTCCCTTGCCAGCATGCACTGGTTCCGTGATGCTCAGGGTGGTACTATAGACCATGTCTGCTTGGGTTGCAAGACAATCACCTAATGTCACCAGGGGTCCTCAAATAACCATTTCTCTGCACAGCCCACCCAAGTCCACTCAAATAACCATTTCTCTGCACAGCCCACCCAAGTCCACCAGTCTATCTATAATACCCTGCTGAGCAATTCACTTAGGGACTATAACAATGTGACAGCATTAGTTCTGTGCATCTCATACACCCAGTCCTCACCTTTCTTCTGGATAAAAGAACAAAGCCAACTGATTACAAAGCCCAGAAGACATGCTGCCCACCAAATACAAAATACTGACCTTCTTGCCAAAAGCCTGTGGGTGTTTGGAGACCAATGGCATAATGTATTTGTCCTCTGCATTCAGAGCCAGGGCTGGAGCATTCTTTTCTTTTCTGAATTATTTATCAACAGCAGGGAAAATGGAAAACCACAGATGTAAAAATAAAGAAAAAAGCAAGGCTCTTTCAGGTCCCTGGTTACTTAGGGATATTTTTTAGCCCTGACTCTCCAGTTGTCATATTTTCCTGTAAAATTAAACATGGAGGCCTTGTTAATCATAATGGGACTTGGGTGCTGAATTTCCTACATGCTGTGGTCCAAGTACCTCTTCCTGAATTCGGTTCTTCTTTGAAAGGGGGTATTGTCCCAGTAATGGCTGAGGCCATTAAAGCTTTCCTTTCCATTTAAAGGGAAATATAATCACACACCACTTATCCCAGATCTTAACTTCTATCATCTCTAACTCATAGCAAGACAGCCATGACCCAGACTGTGTGAAAGAAGTCTCTGAGGCATATGATGGCCATCAGATCCATATCCTTTATTCCACCAGAAATGACTAGAGACCTGTGTAAGGTAGAGAAGGAAAGGTCAGAGTTCGTTCATTTAGTAAGCTCCTTATCTATTTCTGAGTCATTCAGTAGATAGCTAGCCTGTCCATTTCCTGTTCCTACAGCCTAGAACACTGTTATTTTAGAACCAGCAGTACTTGCTCATTCGCTCATCTCCTGTCTTCACATATATATCCCTTATCAGGGAGATCTTTCCAGACCCCCAGATAAAAGTTCACCCATTACCCTTCCCTCACTCTACTGCTTCCCATAGTTTCTACCTCCTGGCACACTTTCTACTATTGACACCCCTCAACTAAAACATAATCTCCAGTGATAGCAAAGTTTTGTCTGTTTTATTCACCAATGTATTGCTGACGTCTAGAATAATACCTAATACCTGATGCTTAGATTTCTCAATCTGTTATTTGTTTAATGAGTGAATCAATAGAATAATGAAGGGATAAATCACTACCAGAGCTATTGTATAAGTTGATGCCCAATATGTGTTAGGAAGTAAGGAAAACTGTGTAAACTATTTCTAGATTTGGCCTACTAACAGGAAGAGATCTTTCCCTGATGATTATTTTTTCCCCAATTTTTTTATTGTGGTAGTAAATAACATAAACTTAACCATCTTAACCATTTAAAGTTCAGTGGTATTACCTACATTCATACTGTTGTGAAACCATCACCAGAACTCTTTTCATCTTGTAAAACTGAAACAATTAATTAAAGAGTAATTCCCCTCCCCACACCTGTGGCAACCACCATTCCACTTTTTGTCTCCATGAATTTAACTACCCTAGTTATCACATGTAAATAGAATCACATAGTATTTGTCTTTTTGTGATTGGCATATGTCACTTAGTATAATGTTCTCTGTGGTTCATCCATGTGTCAGGATTCCCTTCCTTTTTAAGGTTGAATAATATTCCATTGCATGTATATACCACATTGATCTGCCAAGGTACACTTTGGTTGCTTCCATATTTTAGCTATTGTGAAATAATGCCATTGTAAACATAGATATTCAAACACCTCTTCAAGGCTCTGCTTTAAATTATTATGGATACACATCCAGAAGTAAAACTGCTGGATCATGTGACTTTTAATCTATTTTTAACTTTTTGAGGAAATTCCAAACAATTTTTGCAAACTGCTACACCATTTTACAGTCCCACTGACAGTGGGCAAAGGTTCCAATCTTTCCCCAGCCTTGCCAACACCTCTCATTTTCTGTTTTATGGCATTTTTCACCCTGCATCTCTTATTGAACTCAACATTTGTGGGGTTTGATCATCAGGAATAATGCACACACATAAATAAAGCTGATGTAAAAGGTAAAGGAAATAATATTCCAGAGGGAAAGCTAGATTAATACACCCAAGAGTAGAGTTAAGAGGAAGTAAGAGATGAGAGGAGAGATGGAATATATCCTGTTCAAACAGTAGTGGAGTAAATTCAAAACTTAGTAGCTTTGAGAGGCAAGTGTAATATGTTTGTTGTATTTTATGACTTGTTGGTTCTCTAAATCCTGAAAACAGATAGAGGACTAGGGCCACCACTCTCTGGACTCCCTCCTGGGCTTAGTTCCAGAGCTGTAAATTACTCTAACTTGTTTTTAAAAAAGGGAGGGGTGGTCTTTGCTTAAGGCCAAGCAAAGCATCACAGGATATGTCTCCATTCACTTGCTTCCCCCTCATTGTAAGCCACTCAGGCTGGGCAGCTGTGACTTAGTCTTTTAGTACCTCACACTCTGGCTGAAACAAAAATTGTCCCTTAACACTGAAACGCAGGGATGATGCCTGCCTCCTGCAATCAATGCCATGTTTTAATATAACCACCTGCGTGGGTTTAAAAATATAAGTAGTCTCACCTTAGCTGGTTTGGTTCAGTGGATAGAGCATCAGCTTGTGACCTGAAGGGTCCTGGGTTCGATTTCAGTCAAGGGCACATGCCCAAGTTGCAGGCTCAATCCCCAGTGGGGTGAGTGCAGGAGACAACCGGTCAATGATTATCTCTCATCATTGATGTTTCTCTCTCTCTCTCCCTCTCTGAAATCAATAAAAATATATATATTTTTAAAAACTAGCATCTTTAATGAGAAAATATCCTAAGGTTCTGGATAATCCACAAGATCTCATTTGCAGGATACCCTGCTTCCATCAGGCTGTGTCATGGCTGCAGGGGACCCCAAATGACAAGACAATGGCACAGAAAGAACAGTCTCTGGTCCTTGGCCCAAGAAACACACAGGTCAGCATGGAATTGTCCCAGTTACCTTTAGGGTTGGAGGCTTCACAGCAGTCATGTCACAATAGGAGATTCAGGATCACCCCATAGGGCCTCACCTGCACAGGCATCCCACCAGCTTTCTCTCTCCAGAGACCTACACGTCCTTACAGGTAGACTCCGAGGCAGGACCCTTCCTCCTGGACCCATCCCAGTCTCTGCTTGCAGTCCCTCCTGACCTGTGTATACACCACCAGGAAGTACCAGGGCATCCTTTTTCTTTGTTTGTTTCAAATATATTTTTATTGATTTCAGAGCGAATAGGAGAGGGAGAGAGGGGTAGAAACATCAATGATGAGAGAGAATCACTGATTGGCTGCCTCCTGCATGCCTCACATCGGGGATTATGCCTGAAACCCAGTATGGGGCTTATGCCC
This sequence comes from Murina feae, assembly GCA_004026665.1. Lineage (NCBI taxonomy): Eukaryota > Metazoa > Chordata > Mammalia > Chiroptera > Vespertilionidae > Murina > Murina feae. The sequence goes on along the minus strand of PVJC01024515.1, from coordinate 8,498 downwards.
TGACTGGGAATCAAACCATGATCTCCTGGTTCATAGGCCGACACTCAACCACTGAGCTTTGACAGCTGGGCACCAGGGCATTCTTTTCTAGCCTAAATATAAAGGGTCATTCTTCTTCCCTCTGTCTGACTGTCCTCTGATTTTCTCTCCATTCTCCAACCCTCTCTGATCCACAAAAGCAGTGGCTCTAAACCTTGAGAGCGCATGAGAATCCTCTGGACATTTCAACAAAAGCACTGAAGCCAGGTCACAACCCTAGACCAGGAGAAAATCCAAATCTCAAGGGGCAGGTCTCAGGTGTCCACTTTTGTTTTGATGCTTGTTAATCCGTGTCCCAATGAATGTAACCTAAGTTGAAGGTTGAAAACCTCTGGCCTGAAGTTTTAGGATTTGGGAATCCTGCTTTTTGGAATTGGCACCTCCCTCCTCTGAAGGGGAAGGAGAGTAACAGAGTCAACTATTTAAAATGAGGAACAAGCCCCGGCCAGGTGCAGGTGGCTGAGTTGTTTGGAATGTTGTTTTATACACTAAAACGGCACATGCTCAGGTTTCAAGTTTGACCCCTGGTTGGGAGTGTATGGGAGGCAGCCGATCTCTCTCTCTCTCTCTCTCTCTCTCTCTCTCTCTCTCTCTCTCTCTCTCTCTCTTTCTCCTACTCTCTTTCTCTCATCCCCCCTTTCCTCTCTCTCAAATCAATAAACATATGCTCAGGTGAGGATAAAAAAAATAAAATCAGGAACAATGTAAAAGATGTACCAACCAAAGAAATCAAAACAAAAGACAAATGTCTCATATCAATCATCGGAGCTTCTAGTTGGGTTTTGAAATATCCAAAGGTACGTGTCTTATTTTGACTTTTCTTACCAAGATATCAATGCATGTTTTCTGGTCTCCTTAATAAAAAAGATTTTTGCATTCTAAAGCATGTCATATTGTATTTTCCACTAAAGTAAAAGTAGTCTACACTCTATGTGTTTGAAAAATAAGGGTAATCAGTGGTTCATTTACCACCATGCTCCATCAAAATAGAGACTGCGCTATTTTAGCTCCACCTTAAATGGCTCTGCTCGAGGAGAAAGCACCAGGTATCTCGTATTTGAACGAGTTCTATACTTCATCCACCTTAGGAGGAAAGCCTTTTCCAGAGAACTCATCTAAAAATTTTAACAGCTCATTTTTACTCCCAAGTCTTTATACTGTTGCCTAACCTCTTTTCATTATATGTATTTAATTTAAGCCATTAAATTAATAGACGATTATATCTAACTCTTTAAGTTTGCTCAGAGCATTTCAAACATATACTTACTTCCAGCTTTCACCCATGCCAATATCAAGAAAATAAAAATCCTTTTAGCAAGGTAATAAAAATCGCATGGGGTATTTGTTATCTCACTTGTTCACTTTATTTCTTACCTTCATGGGCAGTTTTTGGCATAAAAATGAATGCTTACCCATTACTGTCAAGTACCTGTCTCACTGCTCTGTGCTTTTGTCGTAAATCACAAGTATCCTCCTTGAAAGCTGCCCAAGTGCCTAATGATAACATCTTATCAAACAGCCTAAACATGAGAGTTTACATGGAGATAAATGCAAGTCAGGGACCAATAAATCAAGTAGGTTGATCAGTCCAGAAATCAAAAGGCATAGAGGAGAGATTAGATGCCCCCCCCCCACACACACACACACACACACTCAATTTTGGGCACTCCTCTGTTTCCAAATTCATAACAGAGTAAGAGCAACTCAGAGATCTCTTATGAGAGAGAACATGATTTAGACTCACATGCAAATCCCAAGGCCAAAACCTCGCTCAGAGTTTGGGAACAAGTGTTTTAGATTCACCCTTTCAAAGGCCGAGGGAAACTTTCCTACCAAAAAGCTCAGAGCCTCATACAAAGTAAATGGTTATGACAGGGAATCCCCAGCCCCCAGAGGGAATAATTACATTAGAGCATACTTTTAAAGAGCCAGATAATTATCTCAATGTTGATCTCTCAGAACTTTATTATGTCACGAAATACGATTGTTTTCCCTTATTAAAAAAAAAAACTTTAAAAAAATATTTTTATTGATTTCAGAGAGGACAGGAGAAGGAGGGGGAAAGAGAAACATCAATGATGAGAGAGAATCATTGATTGGCTGCCTCCTGCAGGCCCCACACTGGGGATAAGACTCACAACCCAGCATGAGCCCTGATGGGAGTCAAACCCTGACCTTCTGGTCCACAGGTCACCACTCAAACACTAGGCAACACTGGCTGTGCTGTTTTCACTCTTTAACTAGGAAAAAGCTCAAGTTGCTTTTCTGTTCGACACATCGCCTTTCCCCTCCAGCATCTTGCCTGGCACTCACTGTCTCAGGTGGGGTTTTTCTAAAAGGGCTATTGTCAGTGCACAGAAGCAGGAAGGGCTATTTTGTAATTCTTTCTATCAAGGACTACAGGGGTTAGACTTTGAAAAGAGATTGATTGGTGAAGCATGAGAACACTTCTGATGGTGAATGCACATCTGAGTTTTCTCATTTGAAGAAGTTGCACCATGAACCTTGAACTCCCTGATTACCGAGATCATTTCCCACTAATCTCAGTGGTCGTATTTCCTAACTCTCATAATTGTACATTGGATACAAGAATAAAATGATGAATGAGTAGATGAGTGAATGAATGCATGAATTAATTATTCAATAAATCAATGCATCACCAAAGACGATGTACCTTCTTTAATTCTAGGCTCAATAATTTTGGGACAAATAGAATTTCAACCTGACTACTGACTTCAAAAAAATTAGTGTCAGGCTAACTGACATACCAAAAAAAAGGGGAAAGAATGAACTTGACATACTTGGAAAACCAACTAATCGGTGGCAGCAGATACTAATTGATCTGGGACAGAGAAGAGAATGACCTTTGGAAATAAGAAATGTCAATAATAATAAATGCTGTGTTAGGAACTCAGGGTGAACAAAGGGTGCCATCGGGCCTGTCAATTACTCTCATTAAATTGTCTTCTGGAAATGAAACACTGAAAAGACACAGCAGCAGACATTTATTACACACCTCATTTATCACAAAGGCGAATAACCACTTAACGGAAGAAGTCATCTTTGCTGATAAAGAAATGACAGAGATTAGAGGCAGGGGCCTACTCCGTTGGAGAAAATAAAGAGCACAATTGGCCAAATTACTTAGTTGGCCAAAGTAATAATGATGAGCATCAGTATCCCTCCTATTGACCAATGACAGGCATAAGGCATGACCTGGAAATAAAATCTTCTCCTTTTAAGTCCCTCATATTTGGGGTAGTTTGTTTCTGCAGAACATCCTATCCTGACCGATAAGTGCCATGGAAAAGATTTTCACGTATATCATTTTATCTTTACAATAACCTATAGGCATAGCACATATAAACAGTATTTTATAAACAAAATGTAGAGAAAGGAATATTGAACCCCAGGTCAAGTGGTTTTATTCATTCCTTCGTTTAATAAATATTACTGAGCACTGCTCTGTGCCAGGTTATGTTCTGAGTAGCAAGATAGAGTAATGAATAAAAGAGAAAAGGGCCCTGCTCCCAGAGCTTGCATCCTCAAAGAAAGCCACAATATATTAGAAGCTCAAATATAAATAGTAAAATTTCAGATAGAACTATGTACTGTCCAGAGAATTAAAACCAGGTGATAAGACAGAAAAATGGGTGCCTAATCATATTAATCAGAGAAAGCCTCTCTGGGTTGATCACTTTTAGGCTGATATCTGAATGACAAGAAAAGCAGATATCAAGAGGGAAAATCTCTTAAGAAGGAGAAAAAGCTCATGCAAAGGTCCTGGGCAGAACAAGTTTGTTGAATGGGGGGAAAAGTTAAAAGTCAGAGTAGCCACTCCATAATGGACAAGGATGGAAATGGTACAAGATAAAGTCAGAAAGGTAGAAAGAAAAACCATATAGATTTTTATAGCAAAATAAGCAGAATGAATTTAATTTCTGTGCAATGGGACACTACTAGTATATGAGAGTTTTAAGTAGATTTGTATAACTTCTGCTTTAAAAGTTTGCTCTAGCTGCTCTGTGAAGAGTTACAGTGGAGGAAACCTGGGCAGAAAGTGCAGGATGGTGGCCGCTGCAGCTGCTCAGCAGGTTGGTGGTACAGGATATGGACAGAAGTGGGCTGACTTAGAACAGGGGATGGAGAGTAGAGTCAACAAGACTGGTGGTATGTGGTCTGACAGTGGAGGAGCAAGAGAACAAAAGGAATCAAGTATAACGCCTCCCTGTTTGGCTCAAAAACTGAATAGATGGTGCTTTTATTCACTGAGATGGAGAAAAGTGGAAGAGGAGTAGATTTGTAGATGCGGGAGAAAAAAAATCAAGAGTTTTGTCTGATACATGTTTAACATAAAATGCCCATGAAATACCTATGTGTAGATGTCAAGTTGAATCTATGATTCAGAAGCTCAGCAGAAAGATTAAAACTGGATAGAAATTTAAGTGCTATTGACAAAAGTGCTATTAAGTCCTAGGATAGAATGAAGGCATCTAAAAATAATATAGGAAGACAAACAACCCAGTTTAAAAACTGAGCAAAGGAACTAAACAGACACTTCTCCAAACTGACATACAGAAGGCCAAGAGATGTATGAAAAAATACTCAAAGTCACTAGTCATCTGAGAAACGCAAATTAAAATGACAATGAGGTATCATCTCACATCTGTCAGAATGGCTGTCATCAAGAAATCAACAAATAACAAGTGTTGGCGAGGATGTGGAGAAAAAGAAATCCTAGTACACTATTGGTGGGAATGCAGTCTGGTGCAGCCACTGTGGAGTTCCTCAAAAAATTAAATATGGAACTGTGATTTGACCCATTGATCTCACTTCTAGGAATATATCCTAAGAAATCAGAAACACCAATCAGAAAGAATACATGCAGCCCTATGTTCATAGCAGCACAATTTACAATAGCTAAGATTTGGAAACAGCCCAAGTGCCCATCAGCAGATGAGTGGATAAAAAAGCTGTGGTATACCCCAGCCAGAATGACTCAGTGGTTGAGTGTCCACCCATGAACACAGAGGTCTTGGTTAGCTTCCCTATCGGGGCATACGCCCAGGTTGTGGGCTGGATCCCAGGTGTGGGGCATGCAGGAGGCAGCTAACTGATGATTCTCCCTCATCACTGATTCTACCTCTCCTCTCCTTCTTCCTTCCTCTCTGAAATCAGTACAAATTGCTAAGGATACTGGGCAGGAGTAACCAGTGAGATAGGAAGAAACTCAGGAGAAATGATGTTTCAAAAGTCAAGAAAATGAGGTGTTTAAAAGAGAAAGGTGTGATCAGCTCACCTAAATGCTGCTGAAAGACCACAAAAGACTTGAAAAAATTGAGTTCCCAGTGACCTTGACAGATGTAGTCTCTGTGGAGTGGTGATATGGTAGCCTTACAGGAGAGGGTTGCGGAGGGTCTGAGGGGAGTAAATGTCAAGAACAATAACCAAAGACAAATTAAGAAGTTTGCTGTGAGTAGAAGCAGAAAGTAGAAAGGAATCTGGGATCTAACAAAGTTTTTTTTGTTGTTATTTTGTTTTTTGTGTTGTTGTTTTTTTAAGAAAAAGATCTTACAATTCTATGACTTATGAAATCCAAAGCCCTCATCAAGGTCTCTGAAGTTCCTGGAAGAAGGATGCTGTGATAGAAATGCATGTGTGGGGGGAGGTGGGCAGGGGAGGTAATAGGAATGGTTACTTTATAATGGTTACCACTGCCTCTGAGGTCTCAACTGCCTATACACATGTATACCATTTCTGCTGCTCACCACATTAACCTGCATTCTACTGAGGGCGGGTCTTACCTACTACTCAGGCTGGGGAGATGCTGCTGGTGGTTTGAGGGTCATGAGGAAGACTTGCATTGCACACTACATAGCAAAACAATACAAAGACCTCATTACACATTCCTACCCTTAGAAGTCCTTGCCCTTTTCTTTCTACTGGGTGGTCTTCACTGCCCCTCCATTCTCCAGAGAACCCAGCCTTGTATTCCTGTTCCACCCTCTTACTTTTCTCTCTTGCGTTCAAATTGTTCTGTTCCCTCTCAGACAAAATATACACATGCAAACAAACAAAAAAAAGTGTATGCATGCATATGTGTATGTAGATACTTTCCTCCAGAGTGGCCTGGTCTTTTTAAAGGTGGGGGGACAAGAATGCTTGGATCCCTACACCCTTGCCTTTTACTCCAGATGGTACAGTCTCCTCTCCAAAAGTACTTCTGGAGCTAGTTCCTAGAATAATGCATTTTCCACCAGACAGAGCACCTGCCCTAGCAGGCATGCAACAAAGCAGCAGCTCCTGCCTTCCTCCCTCAGAGAAAAAAACAAGGGCAGGGCTGGAATTCTGATGTAATTTCCACAGGGCTTTCCACACACCAGGGCCTGGATTAAGGTTTATTGAGTTACAGGGTATGGTGCCGCTGCCTTGGGAGGATATGCAGGTTCCTTCTAGTCTTAGGGTTACAATAAGTGAAAGCACTGATTTACTATTAAGAACAGAGAATAGTCATCTACAACATCACAGATTTGTAGATTGTGTTGGTTTACAGGTCCAAAAGATTTTTGCCCCCTTAAAATGTTTAGATCTCAGCATGTTGTGCTTACTAGTCTACAGTCCCTCTTCCTCCCTCTCCCCGCCCCCCCCCGTCTCTCTCTCCCCCTCTCTCTCCCTCTCTCTCTCTCTCCCCCGCTCCAGGAACTTCAGTTATATTATGTAAAAGAGAGATAAATGAGATTTGGCTTGCTGTGGCCATTAGAAACCTCCATCAATATGAGCTCTCCAGCCTCTTAAAGAACAGTAACTTATATACAACAATCTATGGTAAAGGTATTTGGAATACAAACTTGGAATACAAAAGTTGCTTCCCTAACTTTTAAAATTTTTTATTGATTTCAGAGAAGAAGGGAGAGGGAGAAAGAGAAACATCAATGCTGAGAGAGAATCATTGATCAGCTGCCTCCTGCACACCCTCTACTGGGGATCAAGGACACGCCTGGGTATGTGCCCTGACTGGGAATCAAACCATGCCTTCCTGGTTCATAGGTCAACTGAACCACACCAGTGGCATGGCTGCTTCCCTAACTTGTGCAACTTCTTATTCTTCCCAGAAGGTCACTTGGAATAAAATATATGAAAAAAGGAGTGGCGTTCCATTCTCAGTGAAGAATCCAGCTTTTATATGCCAATGTTTTCAGGATAAAGAGAAAGATGCAAGAATCAGGAAAAGGTACAACATGACTAAAATCTTGTGTTCACTGGGCCCTTTTCTTATAGGTTTCAGGTTGCTCATTTAAAGACATTTGACCAAGAGAAGAAAGCTCTCAACTCTTCCACCACCCTTAACCAATTAACTGTTCATGACTCCCTATATGTGACTGAAAGTATATTGGAATCTAAACCAAATGCCCACAAAGCCAGCATTACTGTCACAGAGGCACCAGCACAGTCCCTGGATTCCCATTTTAGTCCTGACAGCCCAGTGATACTGGGAGAAGAGGGGGGAAACTATAAGTTATCAATCAAAAGTCTTGATTTGATCCCATATGCCCAATCCTTGCCCACCAGGTACTCCTACTTTTCCTTTAAATTTAATCCTAGTCTTTCTCAATGAGGGAACAAAGTTCATTTTCTTAGATGCAAAAACATTTCATTTCGATGGAAGGAAAACAGTTTGATACATTTTAGAACTGATGCCTCTAAGCCTCTCAGTGTTACTACAGGCAACTGGGACTTCAACTTCAAATCATGCACCATTGCATGCTCACACCCACAGGCAGAAATACAGGGAGTGGAATTAAATTTTGCAGATAAAGTTTTTTATCACTTTTTTTTCTCCAAAGGTTAGGGTAAATAACGCAAGAGAAAGAGCATTTAGGCAAAAATAGCACTTAGTACACTTGATGTTAAATGGAACAACACCGATATGGTGCAGAGAAGGGCTGAATCAGTTTCCACCTTTTTTTTTTTTTTTAGTTAATTTTTTTATTGTCTAAAGCAGTGGTTCTCAACCTGTGGGTCGCGACCCCTTTGGGAGTTGAATGACCCTTTCACAGGGGTCACCTAAACACATCCTGCATATCAGATATTTACATTACAATTCATAACAGTAGCAACATTATAGTTATGAAGTAGCAATGAAAATAATTTTATGGTTGGGGGTCACAACATGAGGAACTGTATTTAAAGGGACAGAAGGTTGAGAACCACTGGAAAGTTTTACATATGCCTCCTTTTCCCCCGATTGAACCCCCCCCCACACCAGCCATTCCCACCCCAGGCAAGCTTCCACCACCTCAGTGTCTGTGTCCATTGGTTATGCTAATATGCATGCATACAAGTCCTTTGGTTGCTCTCTAACCCCCACTCCCCTCCCATTTGTCTCTGGATCTATTCTTGTTCATCAAATTATTTTGATCATTATATCTCACATATGAGTGAGATCATGTGGTATTTAT
>PVJC01024514.1:0-25499 GCA_004026665.1 Murina feae | reverse complement strand
CTCTCCCTAAGAAGCAGTGCGCATGCCTCGGAGGACGGCTGGAGAGCTAGGGGCCCGGCGTCAGGAAGAGAAGGGAGCGCAAGAAAGACGAGACAAATGCCAACAGGAACAGGGCAGATTACACACGGAGATGGCCAGAGTTCAGCTCCCAGGACTGAGCTGGCAGGCAGCTCTGGGCCTCTCCATGTGTAAGGGGCACCTCGAGGGTTGTAAGGAGAGAACATTAGTTTCATTCAGGATAAAATGTCTCCAATTAAGATACACAGACAAAAGCTTTCTCCTTTTTTTCTTGTTTGTGGGGGAAGGAGAAGTGCTTAGAGAGAGCCCTAGAATCCCAGCACAGTCAAATCCAGGAATCCCAACTGTCCTATTCAGCGGGGTACTCACTTGTTTGTTACCAATTTTAGGTTTTAGGACTCGCTTTTCTCAAGGGGTTCTTAAAATTCCAGATGAAAAGAAATAAAGAGGAGGAGAAGAGCCAGGATTAGAGAAGTTTTTTAGTTTCCCCCAGCTCTTGTATGGTACAGTCAAGAGCAGGGAGGTAAGCCAGAGAACAGCACCAGCCTGTCTCCACCACCTGTGCCACTTTGGCAATGGGCCACCAAGGGCAGAAAGAAACGGTCGGGCAGAGGAGCTCATGCCCGACTCTAAGCCAACGAGGGAGCCGTTTTACCCAGCACTGACTGGAAGCTAATGCCAAAGGATCAACCCATATCCTACTGTCTGGGCACAACTGAAGCCAGAGCCGAAGGGTTCACCACAGTCAAAAAAGTTTCATCTGACACCAACATACATACCAGACCACTTGGGTTTATTACCTTAAACAAGTTACTCAACATTTCTGGGGCCTGATTTCTCATCTGTAAAGTGGGGAAAATAATAAGACCTACTATCTCACAAAGATCAAATGCGTTAACGAATGTAAAACAGCTAAGCAAGTACCTGGGACAAAGTAAGTGCTCAATAAAAGTTGGCTATTATGTTTATAGCTAAAGACATAGCTATAAACACTCAAGGCAGACCATGCCCCATGAGAGAGAATGGCTGCGACACTGTCTACTCTTAAAGTACCCAACCACTTAGCGAATGGAGGGCCAACCAGGAGACACCGGGACTGAGCCACTGCCTTAGCTAACGGAGTGAACAAACCCTTTTTGAAAGCAAGAGTCTACCTTCTGTACAGACCAGCGGCCAAAGAGAGAAAAAAGCACATCAACTTCAATTCTGGAATTGAAATGAAAGCCACATGTGAATCCCAAAAGAAACATGCTCTGTGTAAAAAGCACAGGATTGTGGGACTTGCTGAGTGACAGGAAATACTAGGAGAGCTATGATCCTGCCAAGTCTATATGTGGACTCAAACGATGTAAGTGAGGCACCTGATTACACAGGTTTTTTTTAATGACTCTGATGAGAAGTGATTCTGAACAAATGAGATCAGTTTGAAAAGATCTGCTTAAAGCTGGTCCAAGCCACTATCAGAGCGAGGCCCACAGGTCTGCCAGCAGCCGTACTGAGAGAGCTTGGGTAAGTTAGAGATACTACGGAAACAAGAAGACGAGTATAAGCAAAAGGACAAGGTGCAGAATGTAACTTCACCTTCTCTCAGAGAATCGTCACACAAAGATAAAGTCCACACGCTGTCACACACCCCAAATCTGTCACCTCTTTCAAGAGGAAATAACAATCCCTACAGAAGTGTGGGACTTGGCAGGCATTAACAAACAGGGCTCACCAAGGGTTAAGTACAGAAGAAATAGCAACAAAGTGTGGTGGCTCCACAGCCACCGGGGAACAGACTGCTGGGTGCTCTGGCCTTGCTGAGTGGCTGGAGCCTATCTCCTCCAGCTATTGTAGCACAAGGTTCTTCAAGGTTAGAGGCTAAGCAAGCTTTGCAGTTTTCAAATTTGGAATCGACCAATAGCCAATTTATAAGCTTTAAAAAAACCTACTGTCATAATGAAATCCAAGTAAGCCAAATGATCTTTCTAATGGAACAGGAAAAAAAAAGGCCAATACTCGGTATTAGGGGGAAACAAGCCAACTTTGGTCAAAGTCCCTGAGAACCAGCTTCCTCAGCTAGGACTGCAGACCAAAGCAGCAGAGTGCCTTCCAGTCGCCTCACCAGGACTGGGGATTGCAAAACACAGGCTCACTATGAGGTCACTGCAAGTGACCAGCCAATCAAGGCCAGGATATCAACCCCACGCTCTCCAGAAGTGGTTCTTACACTTGTCTGGAAACCTTTACACTCTTAATTATAAGGACCTCAAATAACTTGTTTATGTGGGTTATAGCTACTGTATTATAATTAAAACAGAGAAAATGTTAAACAATTTAAAATAATATTACTAAACCCATTACAACTACATCTTAATAACTATTTTTCAATATATCAACTTAATACATATCATCATCATCAAATCTAAGTTAACCATTTTTAATCCTCACCAAAGGACATGCTTAGAGAGAGGAAGGGAGAGAGGGCAGGGAGAGAGATCAATGTGAGAGAGAAACATCAATCAATTGCCGTCTATACACATCCCATGAGGATTGAACCCGCAACCCCAGGTATGTGCCCTGACCAGGAATCAGTGCACAGAAAACAATCAACTGAGCCTCTGGCTGGGCAAAGCCAAGTTAACTTTTAAAATAAAATTAAAGCTAAAACATGTGGGTGAGCCTTGAAAACATTATGCTAAGTGAACTGAGCCAGACACAAAACAACAAGTACCGTATTGTACGATTTCATTTACGTGAGTAATTTACTAGAACAGGAAAATTTATACATGAAGTATAATAGAGGCTCCCAGAGGCTGGGGGCAGGATAGATGGGGAGTGATTATTTAACTGATAGAGTTTCTTTTTGGAATGATGAAAAAGTTCTAGAAATAGTGGTGATGGTTATATAACACTAGTGGCCCAGTGCACGAAATTCGTGCACATTAAAAGGGTATTAGAGGAAATATTTTAATATTGCTATTTGTCCTTTCTCTATAATAGAAGTGTCAGAGATTAAAGAAAATTAGTAAAACGTATATGAAAATCTTCCTCCTGTCAGAGTCTGGGGTGCACCATGGAACCCAGAGTCAAGTCTTCAACCCCCACGTGCACCTCAAAATTGCTTGAGATCCAAACCTGAACAGCCCCCTTTCACTGGGCTAGATCCAGACCCAGCCAGTCCCACCCTGTCAAGCCCTGCCAGGTGGGGGGGTGCAGCCTGAGGTCCCCTAGGTGCCAGGGCAGGGGGGCAAGGCCTGAGGTCTCCCATCAAGCCCTGCTGGGAGGAGGGAGTGGCCTGTGATCCCCCAGCCTGGTGCAGGGGCAGGGGACACAGCCTGAGGTCCCCTGGCCTGGTGCTGGGGTAGAGGGCATGGCCAGAAGTCCCCTGGCCCAGCACCAGGGCGGAGGGCACACCTTGAGGGCCCCCGTCAAGTCCCACTGGGTGGGGGGCATGGCCTGAGGTCCCCTGGCCTGGCAACAGGGAAGAGGGTGCAGCCTGAGGTCCCGTCAAGCCCCATGCAGGAGGTGGGTGGGCGCGCAGCCTCAGGTCCCGGCTGATTGCTCCTTAAGGCTCGTTATGGGAACTTAGCCTCAGCTGTGGGTGCAAATTGATCAGAGTGATGGTCAATTTGCATATTCCCTCTTTATTATATAGGATTGTGAATGTACTTAATGCCACTAGATTACACTTAAAAAATTACTAAAATAAATTAGATTGCCCAGCTGGTGTGGCTCAGTGGTTGAATGTCGTCCTATGAGCCAGAAGGTCATGGTTTGATAGCTGGTCAGGGCACTTCCTGGGTGGCAGGCTTGATCCCCAATGTGGGGCGTGCAGGAGGCAACCAATTGATGATTCTCTCATCATTGATGTTTCTATCTCTCCCTCTCCTTTCCTCTTTGAAATCAATAAAAATATGTATTTTTTAAAAAGTAAATTATATGTTATGTGCATTTTACCACAATGGGGGGGAAAGGATTAAAGCACAAGGCCATGAGAAAATTCTGACTACCGTAACTGAGGAATGTTCTATAGAACACTGACCAGTAGTCTTCAAATGAGTCCTAAAGGACACAGGAAGATTAAGAAATTTCAAAGATGTGACAACCAAATGCAACGTGGGATTCTGGGCTGGATCCTGGAACCAAAAAAGCACATCAGTGGAAAAACTGATGACATCGAAATGAGTTCTACACTTTGGTTAGTAGCATTGTACTAAGATTAATTTTTAGTTTTGATGCATGCTCTATGGTGACATAAGATGTTAACATAGAGGGAAACTGGGTGAAGAATGTACAGGAATTCTTTGGACTATTTTTGCAACTCAGAATTCTAAGTTTAAAATTATCTCAAGATTTAAAAAATAAAATTTAACAGTTAAAAGAAACTCACAGGGCCAATGCTATGTACTCAAAGGAAGAAATAAGCCAAGTCTGGTCAAAGTCCCCTGGGTCAGAGAGCCAGCCTCCCAGCGAACCAAGACAGACGCCACGGCAGCGAGTGGCTTCCTGAGCGCCAGGCAGGACCACGCAGGGGCTGGGAATTACAAAATGAATTTTTATAAAATTACCAAGAAATTGGCCAACAAAAGCCAGAGAGAATTAACTCAAGTTTTGTCTACAACCATAATTCTTATACTTCTTGGTTTCAGAAACCCTTTATACTATTAGAAATGATTGAGATTCCCCAAAAACTTTTGCTTATATAGACTGTATCCATTAATTAATACATTAGAAATTAATATGAGGAAAGATTTAAATGTACCCATTAATTTAAGAGAACATTCATAAACCCATTACACGTAAACCTGAGTTATTATTATTTTTTCAATACGGGGAGTTTATTTTTTAATATATTTTTATTGATTTCAGAGAGGAAGGAAGAAGTAGAGAAAGATCAATGATGAGAGAGAATTATTGATTTGCTGTCTCCTGCACACCCCCTACTGGGGAACAAGCCACTAACCCAGGCATGTGCCCTTGGCCGGAATTGAACTCGGGACCCTTCAGTCCAAAGGCCAACACTCTATCCACTGAGCCAAACCATCTAGGGACTGAGTTACTTATTTTTAATGAAAAAAAATGTATTTTCCAAACCACAACTTCACACACATCGAAGGAAGTCTGCCTGAAGAACTGATCTTATAATGCAATCAAAAACACAATGCCAGACCAAAAAACTAAAAACCAAATATTAACAAACGAAAGAAACAAAAACAAAAAAGAGATAAAATTAATGGAATATGATTTTTTTTTATGTTGTGTGAAATACCAAAGAAAAAAGAGGGGAAAAGTGGGGAAATTGGCCAAAAAAAAAAAAAGAGAGAAAAATTAAAAAAAGAATAAAGAGAAAATAAGAAAAAGAAACTTAGGAATAAAGAAAAAAGAGAGAGGAGCTGGGTAGCTCTGCTGGTTATAGCATAGTCCCAATACACCAAGGTTGCAGGTTCGATACCTGTCAGGGCACATACACAACCAATGAATGCATAAATAAGTGGAACAACAAATTGATGTTTCTCTCTTTCTCTCTCCTCCCTCCGCCCCTAAAAAAAACCAAAAAACAATAATTTTTTTGAGAGAGGGAAAAGAAACAAACCAACCACAGATAAAGCAACGAACTCCTTATGAGGCCCGTTATATGTACTAAAAGAAGGACATTAATTTGGGTCAGTCTCTCAGGCTTAAGCAGAGATTATATGGGGGCTGATAATTATAAATCAGAGCTCTTTACGAGGTCATCACAAGTAACCAACCCAAGAGGTTGTAACCAGTCCACTCGGGTTTTGTCTACACCAGAGGTTTTCTCACTTTTTAGTCTCAAAATAACCTATAACCAAATAACCTATTCTTAATGAAGGAACTGTATTATTTAAAAGAAAATGAGCCCTTGACTATTTGGCTCAGTGGCTAGAGTGTCAGCCTGTGGACTGAAGGGTCTTGGGTTCAATTCTGGTCAAGGGCACCTTCCCGGTGTGAGTTCCATCCCCAGCTGGGGTGTGCAGAAGACAGCCAATCAATGATTCTCTCTCATCAGTGATGTTTCTAGCTCTCTTTCCCTCTCCCTTCCTCTCTGGAATCAATAAAAATATATTTTTAAAAAAATGAAATTCATGACAGGACTTGCGTTGTTTTACATTCTTGTATATCTCTTTAATGTCTGGATTAATGAAAGAGAACCAACTTCTCACATCTGCTTCTGCATTCAATGTGTTTCAAAATGCTGTTTTGGTTCAAAGATATGAAGAAAATCTCACTTCACACAGACCTTAGTTGGAAAATGGAGTTTAATAGCCATTCGGATACTGCAGATATTTTCTTCTTTGCTATTGAACCAAAACTCATCAAGTGGTCTTTTTTTGTTTGTTTGTTTCATCCTCACCTGACAGTATGTTTATTGATTTCGGAGGGACAGGGAAACAACGATAAGTCGCCTCTTGTAGGCGCCCCACCTAGAAATTGAACCTGAAACCTAGGTAAGAGCCCGGACCATGATTTGAACCCCCAACTTTTTGGTACACAGGGCGATGCTCTGACCAAGCCAGCCAGCCAGCCGGGCAGCAAATGGCAGTTTTTAAAGGCTAGTTGCAATGTGCAATCTGAAATTTTATCAGTGAACCTTTTGTGTACTTTTACGTTAAAATCCACTGGTCATCTTGCACTCTGAATGGCTCTTTTATTCACTGGCCATTTGGAAAATATTCCTTTGTTGACTCATGCAGAATTTCCAAATATTGGCATTTCATACAACATCAAAAGATCATATTCCATCAATGTTACCACTGATTTCATTTAAAAAGTCTTTGACAAATACCAATTTTCCAAAATTCTGATTTTCACTTGAAAACTTGAATTCTAACACTGGCAAAGGTGATAGACTCACTTTATTCAATTTCAAGAAAATGCATTTCATGAAACAGTCAAGTCTGAATAACTGCAGTTTGTCCATCAGTTGTTCTTTCAGGTAGAAATGATGACCCACGCAGCTGGTTCGGTTCCAACACACAAGCACATTCTCTCAAGCCAGTCCCTGCCACAGTACAGGGCAGCAGTGCTTCCGGGAGACTGCACTTCCCACTCAGAACATTAAAGAAGCCTTTGCTAGAGGATTGAGATTTCATCAAAATTAACAATGTTTAGTGCTTTATCCAGGACATTAAGTGAAAATGACTTTTTTAAAAAACCACAAGCGTACAGCAGGAACAAAGTCCATGACTCGGACCACCAGAGTTCGGTGTCACTGCCTGGGCATGGTATGTGCCAGCAGCCTTCTCTGGCATGGCCGCTGCACTCACAGAGCAAATGGAAATGAAGTTGTTCCGGGAGAAACAGAGTCAAAAAAATTATTCAACCCTGGGCATATTTATCACCACTTGTGTCTGCTGCTGAGCACTCATATAAAAGTGGTTTTTGGCCCTGGCCAGTTTGGCTCAGTGGACAGAGCGTCAGCCTGCGGACTAAAGGGTCCCAGGTTTGGTTCCAGTCAAGGGCACATCCCCAGGAGGCGGTGTGCAGGCGGCAGCTGATCGATGTTTCTCTCTCATCGATGTTTCTAACTCTATCCCTCTCCCTTCCTCTCTCTAAAAAATCAATAAAACATTTTTAAAGTGTTTTTTGAAGTGTAGTTGATGCTGATACAAGTTAAGCCATGTCTATAAAGGTGCTCATTTGTAAGATGAAAGTTAAATTCTGTAAGCAAAATATTAACTCAATCTTCATGTTTGCAGCTAAATCTTTAATTCGACCAGTCACAGTCACAGATGAAATGGCATTGCCATTGCCCTGAATTTTGCTAACTTTTCATCCAGTAGGCATACAGGAATGTCAGTTGTTCAAGACTTTATTGGTCTCTTAGCTACTGGGTGCAGTAACCCAGCCAAGCAATGTGATCACTTATCCTAAGAGGCTTCAGTGACTTTTTCATTTCTAGGTTGAAAAATTGGAACAAGTTCTAGCTTTGAAAGAACTCATGGTGTGTACAGTTAAAATATTCAATTCCTTTGTCTCTAAACTCTGACTGATGGGTCCTGAACTGGTGCTATAATACTACACAAAAAAGTTCTGTTGCGTAAGGCACAATAAGGTACATTAGTATCTATAAAGCTGAGAAGAAGAAAATTTTTACTGTTTTATTATTTAGCATTTCTTACAGTTTTGTCCTGTCTCTTTGGAGTCATTCCTCCCTTTCACTTGTTTATACGTCCATTTCAATAAATAGACATTGCAGCTATGTGTTGAGAAAGCAAGTCTTCTAATCTCTCTTTTTTTAAGCGAATAATCCATCCTTAAATAAGAGAAATATTATAAACTTTCTTCTATTTCAGAATAAAATAGAATTAAGCTCTAAAATAACTTAAAAATAAAATTTTTAAAAATTAGCCCTGGCGAGTGTGGCTCAGTGGACAGGGCATCAGCCTGCGGACTGAAGGGCACCAAGTTCGATTCCAGTCAAGGGCATGTACTTTGGTTGCGGGCACATCCCCAGTAGGGAGTGTGCAGAAGGCAGCTGATCGATGTTTCTCTCTCATCGATGTTTCTAACTCTGTCTCTCTCCCGTCCTCTCTGTAAAAAATCAATAAAATATTTTTTTAATTTTTTTTAAATTACGAGTTTCCCCCAAAGTGAGTTGTACTTGCTTCTGTTATGCTTTCTCAAAGATGCTGGGAAAATACTGGGATTTCAAAATAATGCTTTATTGAACAACTAGAGGCCCAATGCACGAAATTCGTCCACAAGCAGGCCTTCCTTCCTCCGGCTGCCAGCAGGCACCCAAGATCCGGGCTTCCCTCACAGCCCTAGCTTTATCCAGGACAGAACTACGTCTGGAGGATGTCCAGCCTAATTAGCATATTACGCTTTTATTATTATAGAACATTATTATAGATAATGAGGTTTACAGAGATTATAGACACAACTAAAGAAAGTTAGTAAGGGCACAGAAGAAGTACTGAGAACAAACAGATCATCACTGAAAACCTCCACATTTATACCTTAGAGCATTACCTCAACAATTCTAGAAAACAAAAATACAGAAACACATGCCTCTGGGAACTCCACTGTGTACTGGTGAGAGAGTAAGAGTGAAACAAATTGCAAAGCCTGCATTGTAATAATGAAAATAAACTGTTTAAATTAATCCTCACCTGAAGATATTTTTTCCAGTAATTCTTAGGAGAGTGGAAGGGAGGAGGGAGAGGGAGAGAGAGATGTGAGAGACACACATAAATTGCCTCCCACACACCCTGACTGGGGCCAGGGATCGAACCTGCAACCCAGGTACCTGCCCACACTTTCGCAATGAATTGAACCTGTGACCTTTAGGTCCACAGGCAGATGTTCTAACCACGGAGCAACAGGAATGTCAGCTGTTCAAGACTTCATTGGTCCCTTAGCTTTTAGCCAAGGCTGTGCTACCAAAATTAACAAGTGTTTCCTCAGATTTCTCCCAAGACAGGGTCTAGATTATGGCATTCCTAATAGGCCAGAGGAAATGGCTTAGACCCCGTCACCAGGGAAACTGGGATGCCGTCCCTAATAAGTTGTCAGGTTGCCAAGCCTGGCTTTACTGAGGTAGATGGCTCCAGAGACATAAAAAGAAAATGTTTCTAAAGCAGTGAATCCTTAACTTTACAGAAATCAGAGGAATAGGAGAATGAAAGGACTGGGTGGTGCTGGGATTCCATACATCAAGGAGATCTCAGACTATCAAAATTCCTCTCCCGAGCCATGCCACAAAAGAGGCACAGAAACAGGTAAGGCAGAGTGGGACGTGGAGATGAAAACCTGAGACGGATGCTGATAATGAAGGAACGGAGTTCAAAGAAACGAAATAGAAAAAAAAAAAGGGGGGGGGGAGTGAGACAAGTCAGCAAAGGGTCAAAGGAAGAGGAAAATACAGTGAAAGAAATACTCCCTGATGAGGCCACAGTTGCAATGTGAAAAAACTAAGCAACTTACTTGCTGTTCTGACAAGGCATTTGGGCTCTAGAAGAGCAAGATAGGAAGATAAACAGGGAACTGAGACCAAAACCTCAGCCCCAGATTCAAAGTCCACAAATTCACAGGAACAGCTGAGAAACGGCTGTGACCTTCCAAGCATCACAAAGAGGAGGCTTTCTACTCGCACCCGGGCCAGCAGAGGTACAAGAACTGCCTTGGAAGGCCCTTCTGGTAATGGACAAGGAGCCTAAAATCCTTAGGTGCTACGGTCCCACGTGGTCTTCAAGAGAAACAGCGTAAACACTGCCCTTGAAGAAAGGACCATGACGAGAGGAGCCCTGCCCTTGGCGGCACTTCCTCCGATACTCAGAAACCCGTGCTCGGTGACTCTGGATTTGGCCTTCCAGCCACCGATGAGGCTGCACACTCACCACCACCAGTCACAACACAGAAATAGGGGCAGGCAGATGATAGTGGGGTTTTTCCTTTAATCAATAAAATGGCCTAATATTGATACTTAAAAATAAATGAACTTTAAAAAAAAGTGCTCTTACAGGAACATAAACCTTTCCAATAGCATTCAATTTCTTTTAGATAGCTGATTGGTAATAATAATAATAATAATAAACAAATAGAAATGCTATAAAAAGCACCTTTGGGATCCCAATGGCTAGCAGAGGCTAAATTCTTTTTTTCTTTTTTTATTATTATTATTTCTCTCTTTTCTTTTTTTCTATCCCTTTGGCTATAACCTTGGGGCCAGAAGGGTACATAAAAAGTCACCTTGAGCCAAATTCTTTCAATCAATTGCAGAGAAATTCCAAGGGACCAGACCTAACGTTGGGTGGCACTCTGAGAAATCTACTGAGCTGCTCATTGAACAGTGATGATGCTTACATCCCGCCAAGATCTAGTCTAGTGCTTTATGCTCATTAACTCTTTTAATAGCCACAACAACTACACCTAAAAGATAGGTACTATTATTATTACTCCTTTTTTACAGAGGAGCAAGCAGGCCTAGAGCAATTAAGCAAGCCCAAGGTCACAATACAGGGAACCAAGCTGTAGAGCCTGCTCCAGCCACAACAAAACCACTTACTGAAGTCTCAAGCGCTGGGATCTCCTTTCAACTCTGCCCCAAGTTCAACTCAATCCGAAGCTATGCTAGACCGAGAGGGCCCACCGTGACTGTAGAACCAGTAATTCAGACTCTTGTGGGCAAAAACAAAGCAACAAGCACAAGTGCTTCCAACACTACCTGCGAAATAGTCACATGATGGTCATGCGTGGAAGGAAGGTGGGGAAGCGACAGGGTAGGGGAAGGCCAGCCAACCCTCGAGTCTAAAGAAGATGGGGGGAAAGGGGCCACCCTCCAAACAGGATTGTCAGCAACCCAAGCAAACGCCTCAGCAAAATGCTGCTCGGGGGAAGCAATGAGTAGATCATCGCAGAGGCAACAGGAGCGGCCTGCCCGCGCGGACCAGGGCGCGGGCTGGAGCTGTGTGCAGGTAGCCTCACGCATTCATTACCAAACATTCAGACTTGGGCGTCTTCTGCTTAGTGAGACGGAAAACCTGCCACGTTAGCAGCGCTGATGGTCACAGGAGCCTCAGAGCCCTGCTCTGCCCTTTTCCTTCTGCTGTTCACGAAGCGCCAACGTGTGACTGGTGGCTCCCACCTGCCCACAGGTACCTTCCCAAACTGTTCCCCTCCGCTGAGGTACCTACTGCCAACGACCAAAAACGGTTTTCTCCCTTTTCCTTCCCCAGCAGGCCTGGGCAGGCAGTCCACTGCACTGAGGCAAGAGGTCTGAGGTCTCACTGGATTGAGCAGCCAGATCCCGACTGCCAGGAGTTAAGAATCCACACTTCCTTCCAGATCAACAAATGGGGAGCCAATCACAGAGCCAGTCCCTCCCTCCTGGCCAGGCTGAGGGCGTACCTTCAGGGTTCCCGGGACAACACTGCCTGGAGGTGGATGGGTGCAGAGAAAGCCCATTCAATGGAGCCTGAACTCAGAGCCCACTCAGTGCCAGGGGAGAGGGTGCTCACAGGCATCGGCCAGCTCACACCTCAGTGAGCAGAGCCCCAGAGGAGACAGACCTGCATACTGCCAACTTCCCAAAGAACACAGAGGAAAACAGGCCAAGGCTGCCCCAAACCAGCTTGACTGGTTCCACAGCAAAGCCTCTGGTCTGCTCTGCCTTCCTATGTGAAAAGGAAAAAGATGGCTTGGAGCCAGCCATTGAACACACACACCCCTCCTCATCTCCTCTCCCCACCCCCACTGTCCCACAAGACTCATCTAGCCACGAATATCTGTGTCCATTTCACCCTCTTGCCTACCAAGCCTTGTGATTATATAGCTTTTAAGTCTAAAATTAATTATTTGATTCAGAAAAAGAAATACATGGAAGTAGGGGTAATGAGTACCAAGTCAAAGACGGACATCTGTGGGAAGAATTCTCTACAGGGACCAAGAACCTTCAAACACTATAGACAAAAACAGATAATTTTGATGAAGCGATCTAGCCTACTTATTCCCCCAAAAGGAGGAGCAGGTCTAGTGGGCAAGAGAAGGGACCGGGACCCCTCCTCCCCTGAGAGAGAGCTCGTAACCAGGAGCCACATTGTCCCTTGGTGGTGTTTCAGAATCAGATGTGCCTCTCAAAGTCTAAAAGACAGAATTACATCCAACGAGTTGGTGGGTAGTGAGTGACATTCTGCTCAGAGCTAGAGCTCAGGGTTGACATGGGGACAGAGGGCCTCTTCCCATGCCAGAAGTGGGAAATGGGTGGTTTCCTCCCCCACAAGGATTGTAAAGGCTTACTCTTCCCTTCGCTGAGACAGAGGGGAAAATGTACAGATAACACTTCAGTGACTCACTCGTGTTTGATGAAGGCTGGGAGAAAGCCTGGAGAATCCAAGCTTCAAGTGCAAAATCTATAAATGCTGGAATCTCCCACCAAGAGAAGAAAACTCAGTCACCTAACCGGTTTGTCATTTAGCTGAACTTCCGCAGGAGGAGGAAGGGCCATGTTTAAACTCCACCCACCCTGTCCACATCCCTCTCAATTGATATTTTGACAGGAAAGTGACAAACCAGGCAGCACCACCACAGCTAACAGAAAATGAAACCCTTTCCACAGCTCCTCTCTGAGCAGAGGACCAGTGCCATGTCTACAGCTTAACAGGGCCGAGAGTGGAGGGACGGCCTCACCAGGCAGTCTCAGGGAAGGAAGGACAGCCACCCTCCTCACCCCTTCCATTTTCTGAGGTTACTTCATCCCAGTCCATTAATGGGCTTCAGGGAGCCGCAGGAGGAGTCCATTTAGTAGAGACACAATCATCAGGCCAAAGGTGGCGCCCAGCCCCCACCCTGCTTGTCGATAATGGGCCACAAAGTCTGAAGCGTGGCTGCACTCTAGGCATAAAATATTCATTCCAGACAACATAACATATATATGTAGGAAGTCATGGGAGCTCCTGGGGGAAGAAATGCCAGCCAGGTGGCTAAGTGCTCTATGAGAAAGAGTTCCTGACGGCATGGGTCTGTCCTGGTCAAGTGCCTACTGAGCATTAGGCTGTTCTGTCCACGGGGAGTGCAGTCTAGTCTGAGCAGCTTTTGATTCTCAAGAGACCTAACCAGGCAAATCTCTCAGGCAGACAGATTCTCAATCTCTTCTACCTCAGAGGCCTCAACTCTACTTAAGGCATTTACCCCAAGAAACACTGTGGGCCTGATCTCTGGTCGCCACCAGAGAGGTTCAGCTATCCCTCTGCAAATCTCATTTTAAGCAGGCCACGTTGCAATGGTTGCCTTCTATCCATCTGCTTAGCTACTTCCCCAAATCCACGGATGACAGAGAAATTATCAGAACTTACTAGCAGTTACCTTTACTGGGTTCAAAGGTTAGGGTAAGGCAATTCTATGAACTCCAGGGGCTCCAAAGCCCTTGCGCTAAGAACACCTGATTTCTAGGGCCAACCAGAAAAGGAGAACCTATGGTCTGACGGTTTCCCACGTCCTGACTAGAAAGCAGCACCATCAAGGAGTCCCTGGCCAGAGTCAAAGAGCAGAGGTCAGAGCCAGCACCCGGAGTGTGGTGGCGTGCAGTGACACGAGGTCTGAGCTCACTGCCAGAGGACACTAGCACCCAATCACTCACTGCAACATCCTGCGAGAACCAACCCTGGGATCCAAGGGACATGTGTGTTGGAAGTGGCTTCGTTGGTCTTTTCAGGATCCTATGCTATTAGATTTGCTTTCTTCACTCAGACCTCCAAACTCCTCTTCCCAGAACTACCTGAGAGAATGAACAATGTCCCTCCCCCCTAGAAGAATGACAGTATCACGACTCTCCCTTGCCCCCTGCAGCAGAAGTGGGGTGGGTGGTGAAAGGCTCCTGTTTTCTCCCAGGAGCCCTCTCTCCAGCTCCTTTGGCCAGAGGGGGAGCAGGCCTGAGCCATGCAGCCCTTCCGCAGGTGTAATAGGAAGCTCTGGGAGCCGCAGGTGAACCCTGGAAGTTGGACCTCTCTCCACACTGGCCTATTACTGCTGCTGCTGGCTGGGAAGACAGTCATCTTGCTGATTGCTTTCACCACTGCCAAGCCTTCAGGCCAGAGGAGCCATTTGGGAAAGTGAACAGAAAGCTCAGCTCACAGACTAAGAATCCCCCAAATTACCAGCCCCGGTCACAGCCCCCCGCGAAAGGAAGAGTCTGGCTGTGAAAAAGCACATCCGAAATCAGGCGTCACAACAACCATGCGAAGGACGGGGCCTGCCTTTATCTCCCACTTTCACTATTCGAAGCAGAGCTGACAGCAAACAGGCAATCTTCCTACGATGCAAGGTTTATTTTTACGCTTTAACATCTTCTGTGTGTGTGTGTGTTTATGTGTGTTTAATTCAGATGTGATCAAAGAGCTCCTGGAAACAGCTTCTCGTGAGCCACATGTTTTAAAGGCGGGGAGAGGGGGAGCAAGAGACTGGAACTTGAGGACAACCAGTGGAGTCTGTTTCCCTGTTTCCCGGGGAAGCCCGTCTAAATCATTTAAATCTAAATCAGGTGATCGAGGGCCTTTGGGGGAAGAAACCAGTCCAGCAAATGCCTTGCTCTTTGCTTTCTGTCTCCTCGCATTGCAGCTTACGCAGAGACTGCTTCGGTTAGAACTGCAACAGGACCAGAGAGATGCCTGCTCTCCCCGCGCGGCACGAATTCCTCTAACGGAGCCCAGTGCTGCCAACACCTCTGGTCTCATGCAAAGGAGCTGCTACGTGTCTTCTCTCTTGTTTAAAAAAATGCAGGTACCTGCCTGTGACAGGTGTATGCAAGGTTTTCCAAAGACTGTGCTTTTAATAGCAGGAGACTTGCTATCAAGTGGACAGTGAGAGTGGCTACCGTGAGCAGAAGCCATGAAGCGGTTCGGGAGAACCTCAGGCCTTAGGAACAGGAATGGGATGAGTGACTGGTGATGCGGAGCAGAATGACAATGTGTGCAGCCACTGCTCTGGACAAGGTTATCAAAGAACAGCTCACATTCCCAAAAGGCGCGCTGATTACTGCTATCATAAAATCCATGGGCGTCCCTACTATGCGCTCAGCATGTGCGGAGGAGAAGAATTTACACACACATCACACGAAAGACCCTGGCAAGGATACATTTACATTTTGTAAACAGCACAAAGACACCACCCTGAGGCAGCCAGGTACTCTGTGCTGCAGCACACAATGCCCCCCACAGCCTCTGAGAGCAGGCACTCCATGCCACTCCCCAAATGCCTGAGGGTGCCAGGCAGTCACTTGGCCTCCTCCTACCAGCTCATAATCAACGGCCTGGGAAAGTTCTCTAGTTAAGCAGGGTTTACCTGCTAAACTAAAAACTGCGACAGGAAAAGGAATGGAAGAGGCAACTTCGAGAGGGCGTAGAAAAAGTGGTTCCCATAGGAGAGCGCGCAGGCCAGCGAGGGAGACAATGACAAGCAAACCACACTCCTGCTCCCAGAGAGCTCCGTCCCAGGCAGAACCAGCTGCCACGCCAGCGATGAAATGGAAATCAACCATCCCTCTCTCTCCACCTCAGTCATAAAAGGGTCAACCACTGCACAGGAAAACTCAGCCCAGACCCCTTCCTGGTGCCTGGCTGCCAGGTGACAGAGAGTGAGCGGGGAACAAGAGAAAAATGCAGGAAGGATGGAAAGAGGGAATATTTTTCGGAGAAAGATGTTAGCGTGCAAGAGAATACAGCAAGGGTCCCAATGGGCTAAAGGGAGAGAAGGGAACAAGAGGAAAACATGAAGAATGCAGTGAGGCAAAAGGATGCAAAAAGCACTGCGGCCCCAGGGGACAAGGACTCCTTTTTCAAGTGGAGTTTCTTGGAAAGGCCCGTAAGAAGAAGGTGTGACAGGCAGGGAACACTCCACAGAGCAGTCAGCAAGGGACACCAGAGACGGAGAGGGAGAGGGGAGGGGGGAAAGCGGACACTCTCCGCTTGGAGGTGAGACGACACAGAAAACCTAAGGCCTGGGTGATAAACCGCCGCAGTGATTGTCAGGATGACGGGGAGCGAGGAGCTCAAGAAACTCGCGTGCAAAATGCCTGCAGGGGAAGCTACAGGGACTACCAGTCCATAGGAAGGGAGAGGACAGGAGCGCATGTGGGGGAAATAAATATGTGAAGGCAGGAGACTAACATGGAGATGGAAGGCAATCCTGACCGAGAGGCACCCTAAGCAAGAGGGGGTGAGAGCAGACACTGGAAGGCAGGGAGCAAGGAGAAAGACACCATGGAAAGTGACATGGCCCAGGAGTGAAGCGACAGGCAGGCATCATGGTCTGGGCTGCGTGTGAGAGAGAAGGGCCGGGGCAGTGATGACGCCAGGCGGGAAAGGGCTGAGCAACAGGTTGTGTTCCGGGGTGGGCTGGAACAGCAGCACCCTTCCCCGGCCGGGAAGAGGCCAAGAAGGCGGGCAAAGCACTCGCAGTGAGAAAGGGGGGGGGGGGCGCCTAGGGATTTAAAAGCCAAACCCCAGCGGAGGAGAGAGAGCACGAGGGATCCACAGGCTGAAGGGAGCGAGGGCTGGAACCCCAAAGGCAACCTGTGGGAAAAGTATGCGCATGACAGCTGCAGGGGAAACGCGGAAGCAACAAATGCCAGCGCGAGGCAGGCACCGGGGAGCTTCGGGAGAGAAGAAGGGAAAGTGATGAGCAAAGAGTAGGCGAACGATTTGGAAAGGTGACGAGGGTGGAGCGGGTGGGTTGCAAAGCAAGAGGGAGAGCACCATTTGGAGCAGGAAGAAGCAGGGTCAAAAGCACCCCAAACCGGGGAACGGGAAGGGGGAAAGGGGCCGAGAACACATTCCGGGGCAAGGACCCTGAGGGCGACCACCAGGGGCGGGGAGAACCGGTGCGGGCGGAGGGGAAGCCAGGCCAGAGTCAGGGGAAGAGGTGGACCACGACCCGGAGCAAGTCGCGGGGTGCTGTCCGCTGAGCAGAGGGTGGCTGCTGTAAGCGTGGGTGGAGGAAGAGCAGAAGGGCCCCCGAGAAAAAAGGGAAGAGAAGGGGAAGCTGGGGGGGAGCACGGAAGAGCGCCGGAGGGCGGCGAGGGGACAAGGGGGGTCAGCAGCAAGACGAGTGTGCAGCTTGCAGCCCGGAGGAGGTGGGTCCCAGGACAGGACTCGGAGGGGGATGTGCGGGGCCGAAAGACGGATGACAGGGCAGCTGGAGCTTGCAGGTTGGCAGCAGGGGCACGAGGAGAGCAGAGGAGGGAGAAGGCTCTGCAAGGGGCAGGGGCCCAGCCGGAGAGTTCCGGCAGCCCTCGGAGCTCCTTACCTGCTCCGTGTCCCTCTCGTTCAGCGTGGGTAGGGGGGTCCGGGCGCTGGACATGGCGCCGGTATCTCAGGGGAGGGAACCGAGAAGCTTGAAGGGAGGGAAGGGAAGGCGCGGAGCCCGGCCGGGCGGGGCTTCTCACAGCAGAGGCACCCGCCGCATGGGCCCCGGCCGGGGGTGCGGGGAGGCCGGGCAGCCGTTCACGCCAGCCCGGGGATGCGCCGCTCGGGCTAGGCCGCGCCGGCTCCGAGCGGCTCCGGACCGCACCCCCCCGACCCCCGGCTGGGCTGTGCCGCCTTTCGGCCCGGCCGCGCCGCTCCGCCTACTCTCTGCCGCCGCAGCCGGCCGCCCGCCTCGCTCCTCCCCTGCCCTCAGCGGCACTGCTCCGCGCCCGGCACACAGGCAGCCGCCGCCGGACCTGCTGCTCCCAACATGGCCGCCGCCACCGCCGGCCCTCGGCTCTTTCCGCCGGCAGCAGCCGGAAACATCCGAAGCGGCCTGGAACGGGAGGGCGGCTTGCCTCGTCTCCCGGCCACCGACTACGGGTGAATTCCGGAAACACCGAAGAAGGCAACCCCCGGGGACGCGCGCGCCTCCTCGATCCCGAAGGCCGAGCTTCGGCTCTGTTTTCGGAAATCCACGAAGCGACCCAGGTGCTCTAGCCACGCCCACAGGCCTTCCCCCGCCCACTTCAGCCGGCTCTCGGCAGTTTCCGGAAACACCCGAAGCCGTCCCGCGTGCGGAGACCCGGCCCCGCCCCCGCCCCGCCCCCCAGCCGACGACGGCGGTCGTCGGCCATTTCCGGCAACACCCGAGGCCCGACGAGTCCCGAGTCATTCCCTCGAGTGGTACCGAGTCTAACGCTTCGCTTCTTTCCGTCAGTTTTCGGGTATTTTCAAACCTTGAACGGGGTGCGTGGAACTCCTGTGCGTGTTATGATTTGACTAAATAGAAAGTAAGGCTGTGAGGCGTCCCTGCGATTCTAAAGCAACTTCCCATCCGCGTGCCCGTTTGTGGTGGGTGAGCTCATAAAATCCATCTCGTTTGTCACCCAACCTATCAGTGTGTCTGTCGCCCACCTGTCAAATGCAGCATTATTCCATGACCTGTCTACCTACCATTTATCACCTGCCATCTTCTGTCGTGGCTTCTCGTCAAGGTCCCAGACAAGCACGGGGTCTGCGTCCTTGGCTCCCAGCTGTGAAAGGCTGCAGGGGTCGCCCCAGCCCAGCTTTCCAGCCCCAACCCCGCGGGGTGAAAATGCTGTGTGATCTTGGAAAAGTCACATTATAGGTCCGAGTTTAGCCTCCTCCTCCTCAACGTCCCTATATTGAAAGAATCACATTCTAAATAACATCTTTGAATTCCAGTTACCTTTTCCCCAAAAAAGTCTTTAAATTGTTCAAATTAGCACAAAACAACATCACACTATAGTCATATGGTCATGGCAGCTACCTTTTTGTTTATTTTTAAACTAATAATTATTTTTTAATGTATTTTTTATTGATTTCAGAGAGGAAGAGAGAAATATCAGCAATGAGAGAATCATTGATCCATCGGCTGCCTCCTACACGCCCCCTGCTGGGATCAAGCAGGAAACCCAAGCAAGTGCCTTGACCAGGAATCAAACTGCGACCTCCTGGTTCATAGATCCATGCTCAACCAGAGCCACGCCGGTCAGGGTGCCAGTTACCTTTTGAAATACTCCTGCAAAGCAAGATAAGAGAGACGTTCTCATCTTAATTCACATTTCAGTTCTAAGACAAAGAAACTCAAGGAAAAGAAAATAGAAACTGGTTGAAAGTGAGAACGCCACTGGATGGCATCAAGAATGGGGGCCTGGAGAAGCTCCTTTCCTTCCCTGGGCCTCATTTTCCCCATCAATGAAGCGAGGTCATTGGATTCACGGACTCCGAGGCCCCACTCACCTTTGGAGAGCCCCGACTCTAACAGGAAGTGTGTGTGGCAACCTGGGCCCACTCTTCCCTTTCCCCTAGATTGTCTCCCCAGGGAGAGGCAGTAGGCTAGTCTGACTCCTCTGGCTGTAAGCTGCCCCCACCCCTAGTACCTCAGACATGTTAGAACTTGCCCTCCTTTCCCCAGGTTCAGCAGCAGCTTAAGGTGGGCAGAAGCCAGGATCCCCGCAGGAGCCAGGTTCAACCAACCAATTCCCAAAGGTGCAGGAGCAGGCCGGCCCAGGGGTTGTGGGGGGAAGTGCTGGCTGGACCGCTGACCCTTGACTTCCAACTCCCAGCTACAATATCTTGAGCAGAACCCTTGGCCAAGTCAACCAGAGAAAGAGGCAGTGAGGCAGCTGCAATGAGAGGATGGTATGAAGATACTTCTTCCTAAGGCAGCAGCTACCATCTCCAGTCTCAGTAAGTGCACCCGAATCCAGGGCACTTCCCCGTGCCCCACCCCAGCTCCATTCAGGCACCCAGCCATTGCAGGAGAAGTTGGGGAAGAAATGCACAGGAGTCGAGGGAGAAAAAAAGGAAGAGGTGAGAACAGGGACTATTCTACCCGCCTGCCCGCCCCCCCCAACCCAAATTCATCTTGAAAAATCTGTGAGAATGATCTGCCCTCTGGTGGCCAGAGGGAGTGGCACTGCCGATGTCTGGAAAAGAAGGGAAAAGAGGAAGGGGTTGGAGGAGCAAAGGTAAGCAGGTGCTCAGGAGTCTCCCCGGACCATGCTCTTGACTAAGGACACTCTACTTCCTCCGTGCTTCTAGTCACACAAGCTCCCAACCCTGTCCTCCGCCCCTCAGCCCACCTTACCCCATCCCACCTGTCCCCTTTTCTTCCGCACCCTCCCTCCAACCTGCCCCACCAGACATGTCAGATAATCTTCCTAAAGTCCAGCTCCAATTATACATCAGTCCTGCTGGGGGCTCTCACCGGCCCTCATGGGACAAGCAGGCTGACTTCATGGGCCTATAGGCTGTGCAGCCACCCAAAGCCCTGCTCGGAGAAGGGCCTTGAGCTTGACTTAGTGCTCATACTCTGCTGTCATTCTGAAATCTTTACCCAGGGGGCCCTGCGTTTTCATTTGCCCTGTACCCCATAAGTTTTATAGCTGGTCCTGGCAGTAGGAAAAGCCTGTGCCTGCATCTACTAGTAAAACTTTGCACAGTTTGGCCTCAACTTAGCTTGCAAATATCCTCTCCAACTAGGGGTCACCGGTTGAAACCTCCCCCCAGCTCCTGCCCTGCCACCAAGCTCTCCCACCTCCATGCTTCTGTTCAGGCTGATCAATTGCCAGTCACCTACCTCAACTTCCGGGTGTACTACAAGGTCAGTTCAGGTATTATCTTCTCAAACCCCTGAGCCCACCTACTTCTCCTCAAAAGTTAATTCTACATTACCACGCATTTATCCCTCTATAATTTGCAAATTCGTTCATCCTCAAATCTCTACCAAGCACCTACTATGTGCAAGGTATTGTTCTAGGCCCTTCAGGTATAACTAAGTAATGATCTCCGATCTCCGCTATCAGGGAACTTACATCTCAATGGGGACAGGGGTGGGGGAGAGATAGAAAACAAACATAACAGAAAGAATTAAATGCCACGGGAAAAATAGAGCTAGCTATAAGGGGGATCCGAATTGTAGGGTGAGGTGGGTGGAAAAGGAGTTGCAGTACTAAGGTGGTCGATGTAGGCCTCACTGAGAAGGTGACACTTGAACAAAGACTTGAAAGAGGAAAGGGAGTGAGCTCTGCAGATACTGGGGAAGAACATTCCAGAAGGAGGTGACAGCCAGAGCAAAGGCCCTGGGGCAAGAGCAGGCCTGGCTATTTAAAGAATACGGAGGCTGCCCAGGCAGGCCTGGCTCAGTGGCTGAGCGTTGATCTATGAACCAGGAGGTCATGGTTCCATTCCCAATTCCCAGTCAGGGCACATGCCAGGGTTGCATGATCCCCAATGTGGGGCTTGCAAGAGGCAGCTGATCAATGATTCTCTCTCGTCATTGATGTGTCTATCTCTCTCTCCCTCTCCCTTCCCCTCTGAAATCAATAAAAAGATGTTTTAAGAAAGAAAGAAAGAAAAGGAAGCCAATGAGACTGGAGCAGAATGAGCCAGGCTGAGGGCAGTAGGAGAAGAGGGCAGAAAGGCTGTGTGAGCCGGGCCAGTGGCCACGGCTGTGGCTTCCCTACGAGTGCGATGACCTGACTGGCTGCCGGGCTGAGAACAGACGAAGGGGCAGGCGTGCAGGAAGGAGGCGGTCATGACAAATCAAGTGAGAGACAGCAGAGGCTCAGAGAAGGCAGCAGCAGAGGAAGTGGTCCGATTTGAGGTATACAACGGCGGGCAAAAGTAGGTGTACAGTGTGAGTACACAAGGCACCTTTATTCTTGTATTACTGTTTTTTAAATAAATTAATTTTTAATACGTTTTTATTGATTTCAGAGAGAAAGGGAGAGGGAGAGAAAGATAGAAACATCAGTGATGAGAGAGAATCATTGATCGACTGCCTCCTGTACACCCCCCACTGGGGATCGAGCCGGCAACCCGAGCATGTGCCCTGACCTCCTGGTTCATAGGTTGATGTTCAACCACTGAGCCACGCTGGCCGGGCTATTTATTAATTATCATGTTATTTTTTCATACAAACAACATAGGGCCAGTGCTCCAGGGCAGCCGTGACCCCCACTGGAACTGGGATTCCCGACCCCAGCAGGCACGAGAGGCCTTAGAGTAACAACCCCTGTGTGGGCGGGCAGGGAGGAAAGAGGTAAAGGGGGCGAGGGGTGCTGGAGCGGAAGACACCCTTATTCTCATGCCTCTGCAACATGGCAGCTTTCCTCAACCCTCCCAGTCCTGGCGCCGGAGGGGGAGTGGTCCAGAAACTGGTCCCGGAGGGCAAGGCCCACTCCTCCCCTCTCACCCCTCGGAGTCCCTCCCATCCTGCAGAGCTGTACCCCACTTTTCTTGGTGTCTCTGCATTTCCATCATGCCCTTCGCCACTATTGCCACAGTCCATATTGAATTTAGAACGTTTTTGAGATGTGAGAGTGTGAACAAGGTGTGCGCCTCAGAAGTGATGAACTAGAAATGCTTGTGATCGGAGCCCCTGTCCAACCACCACCGACAACCAGGACGTGAGCTACGCAAGGACAGGAACTGCCGTCTCGGCCCCTTTCCTGGCTTTGCTGCCCTGCGTCGAGAGCTGTGTGCCGTGTGGACGTTATCGCAGGCTCAGTAAGCAGGGGGCACTGCTGTTACTCAATCTACTAAAAAGGAAAGCAAAGCCTAGAGAGGCTCAGCCCCTGGCCAGGGGAGTGGGCATAGGGCAATCCGCACGGAGAGGCGCCGTGAGGGGCAGGGGCCAACACCCGGACTTCTCAGCCCGCTGCTTCTCAGCCGCATGTGCTCTCTGGCAAGATGCCTCACCTCTGTCGACCTTCATCTTCCCATCTCTTAATAGGGACAGTAAAAGCACCAGCCACGGGGCTGAGCCGAGAGGCTACCGTGAGTTAATACAGTAAACATGCTTACACAGGGGCGATGGCGGCCAGCGCTTTGTGTGGGCTGCTGTTATTAGCTCACTCTAGCCAGGCTGCCGGGGCCTCACGTTTCTCGGCTACATCCTCCCATTTCCCGGAAGGACAACAGTGGCTCAGAAGTCAGAGAGCCCATTCTGTCCCAGCTCTGTCACGAAGGCATCACATGAGCCATGAGGCAACTCTCTTTCCCCCGCAGGGTCCTGGGCCCCTGGTCTGTACAATGAGGGGGAGCTGAACCCTTTGCTCTCTGGGGTCTTCTTCATATATTGAAATCCTAACCCCCACGGTGACGGTATTAGAAGGTGGGGCCTTTGGGAGGTGGCTACGCCATATGACTCTATGTACCCCAATGGGCATAATGGGATTCGTACCCTTAGGAAAGCAATTTCACCCTAGCAGATTTGGCTCAGCGGTTACAGCGTCGGATTGCAGACTGAGGGGTCCTGGGTTCAATTCTGGTCAAGGGCATATGCCCAGGTTGTGGGCTCCGTCTCTGGTGGGGGGCGTGCAGGAGGCAGCCGATCAATGATTCTCTGTCACCATTGATGTTTCTGTCTCTCTCCCTCTCCCTTCCTCTCTGAAGTTAATAAAAATGTATATTGCCCTGACCGGTTTGGCTCAGTGGATAGGGCGTCGGCCTGCAGACTGAAGGGTCCCAGGCTCGATTCCGGTCAAGGGCATGTACCTGGGTTGCGGGCACATCCCCAGTAGGGGGTGTGCAGGAGGCAGCTGATGGATATTTCTCTCCCACAGATGTTTCTAACTCTCTATCCCTCTCCCTTCCTCTCTGTAAAAAAATCAATAAAATATTTTTAATGTATATTTAAAAAAAAAGAAAAAGAAAGAAAGGCCATTTCACAGAGCTCCTTTACTCCTTCCACCGTGTGAGGACGCAGCGAGAAGGCTGCCTTCTATAAACCAGGAAGAGGGCCCTGGCCAGACACGGAATCTGCCAGCACTTTGATCTTGGACTTCCCAGCCTCCAGAACAGTGAGAAGTACATGTCTGTCGTTGGTCAGCCATGCGTCTATGGTATTTTCTGGCAGCAGCCTGAATGGGCTAAGACACTGTCCGAAACCCTAACGCAGCAACAACACTCGTCTTGCCCTTCCTCACCCACGACCTGGACTCGCGCCTGGCACGGAGGGGACGATGCCCCTGCCAGCCTGGCTCACGTGTTTTCTGCAGAAGAAAGGTCCAGCTGCTCCCAGAGGCCACTGCATACCAACCTGAGGGATCGGGGGAGGGGTGCCAGGAAGGGAGGGCACCTTCACAGTCTGGTTTCCTGGGAGCAGGTGCCTTTCGGACCAAGCCACACCCCCACCCTGTCACTGCCTGAGGGTTCTGCCGCTTCCATTGCTGAGAAGGCCGAATGTCCCCGATGGGGGGCCAGGCTGGTTTTGGCAGAGGCCCTGTGGAAGCAAAGGAGAAAGGGGAAATGGGCAGTTTTTCATGGGGCGCAGAGGAGATCCCCAAAGCAAACGATCTGGGGCCTGTGGGAGCAGGGACTGGACTGGATGGAGTAACTTGGTGAAAACAGACTTTCCCAGGGAACTGTAGCACCTTCGAGATCATCGCGTTTACTCTAGGAAGCTGGGTTCCCCGTGTTAGCGCATGCTGGGTTCACTGTATCTCGTTAAGCATGGAGGGTTTTTTGTTTCAAGTAAGTGCTCTTTCCAGAGGAAAACGATGTGTGTGGTTTGAAGGTAAGAAAGAGGGGGTGACACTGAATCTGATGCCAAGGACATGCAAAGGGCCGCCAGGAAGGGCTGGCAGGAGCCGGAAGAGCCCGGTCCTCAGGGAGTTCCCCTCTGGGGGAGCACAGCAGACAAGCCCACAGCAGCCTGACGTCGGAGTTGGTACCAGCTGGTGTCCAGGGCTCTACCTGGCTTCCTGGAGGAGGTGGGCAGGCAGGCAACGACTCTCATGTGCCAAGATGATTTGCCCACTACCCAGAGCCCTGCAGCAGCCCCTGCAGCCATCAGACTGGGACACGCCTGCTGTCCTCACCACCATCCTTCCCTGGAGGACGGTGTCTAGGTCTCCAGCCCCGAGGAGAGCAGGGACGTTTTCAGGTTCTCAGCGGGGTCCTTGGTGCCTCCAGCAATGTCTGGCATGAAGGCAGGGTGTCTGTGAGCCCCTGGGGAACAAAAGCCCCAGGGTTTTGGCCTCCTTGCCCCCTCTGCCCAGAACTCCCTTTCCTTATTTAGCCGCATGGCTCCCTGTGGAA
>PVJC01024513.1:0-25504 GCA_004026665.1 Murina feae | reverse complement strand
TTATTATCCAGTCTCTTCACGCATCCCCAACACCCTTAACCCCCGAAAATTGTCAGTCCACTCCCTTTCTATGCCTCTGATTCTATTCTATTCTCAAAGGATACCTTTCAGCATTTCATATAATACTGGTTGGGTGGTGATGAACTCTTTTAGCTTTTTCTTGTCTGTGAAGGTCTTTATCCGACCCTCAATTCTGAACCCAGCTTTGCTGGGTAAAGTAATTTTGGCTGTAGGTTCTTGCTATTCATCACTTTGAATATTTCTTGCCACTCCCTTCTGGCATGCAAAGTTTCTGTTGAAAAATCAGCTGACAGTTGTATGGGTGCCCCCTTGTAGGTAACTAACTTCTTTTCTCTTGCAGCTTTTAAGATTTTCTCCTTGTCTTTTGCTCTTGGCATTTTAATTGTGATATGTCTTGGTGTGGTCCTCTTTCGGTTCCTTTTGCTTGGAGGTCTCTGTGCTTCCGGGACTTGGAAGTCTGTTTCTTTCACCAGGTGAGGGAAGTTTTCTGTCATTATTTCTTCAAATAGGTTTTCAATATCTTGCTCTTTCTCTTCTTCTGGCACCCCTATAATTCTGATGTTTGTGCGCTTGAAGTTGTCCCAGAGACTCCTTACACTATCTTCATGCTTTTTGATCCTTTTTCTTTTTTCTTTTTGCTTGTCCCGCTGGGTGGGTTTTGCTTCTTCATATTTCATATCTTTGACTTGCTTCTTGCGATCCTTTCGTCTGCTGTTGGATGTCTGCATAATATTCTTCATTTCAGTCAGTGTATGATTCATTTCTAGTTGGTCCTTTATCATATCCTTGAGGGTCTCATTAAATTTATCGGCCGTCTCTAGCATTTTCTTGAAAAACCTAATAACCGTGGTTTTGAACTCTATATCCTGTCGTTTTCTTTCCTCCATCTCTATCCTTTGTGACCTGTTTCGTCTCCTCATTTTGGTTTCTCCCCTTTCTGATTTAGGCGATCACTGCGAGGGATTAACTTCTAAGCCACTTGGTTACGAGAGTCAACTGTGTCTACAGTGGGAGAACTTCTGTGCTGGAGACACCCTTATGGAGCAAGAGTTGTTACAGTGGAGCTTTTATGCTCACTGCATCTGCCCCGAGTGTGTTCCTTGTGGATCTGTTTTGTTTAGGTTAGTCCCTCTCTGGCCACTAGGTGGGGCTGGTTCCTGTATCTTTAAGGAGGTGTTGCTGCAGAAGCCTCTGACGCACTTGGGAGGGGCGAGGCCTCGGGGAGTTCGCCGGGCGGGGCGGAGCAAATAGCTATGGCGCTTCTCAGCCCTGCGCTGAGAGATGCCAGGTCTCTGTATCCCACGGTAATTGCTGCAAGCAACGCTGAGAGAAACCCGTTTTGGATTTCCTCCTGGTGCCAGTCAGTCCCCCTTCTCTGGGTGTCTGTGGGACCTCCGAAACTCACCTGGAACTGGAGTTCAGAGCAGCTGGGAGCTTGTGGCTCTCTCCGTTTTGGAAGAGAACCGCGACCTCCGGTACCAGCCCTTCCCCGAGCCCCGTGCGCGCCCCTCCATACCTCTGTACTTTGCTTCCGCCACTCCTCTGAGTCTCAGACTCTTCTCTAGTTGTAGGATTTTCACTCAGCCAGCCGTCCTGTGGGTGCGAGTGATATCTGTGTGTTCTTTTCGTGGTTTTTCTGAAATAGTTGTTCACAGCTGCATATACGGTTTCTACCCTATGCCGCCATCACCAATGATTCTTATCATTGATGTTTCTATCTCTTCCTCTCCCTTCTTCTCTGAAATAATACACACACACACACACACACACACACATATAATCTAATAAAAGCATAATATTGAAATTGACCATCCCTTTGGGATGTCTAAGCCACGCCCACCAGCCCATCAGAGCGACTGTATGCAAATTAACCCAGCCAAGATGGAGGCTGCCA
Organism: Murina feae; assembly: GCA_004026665.1. NCBI lineage: Eukaryota > Metazoa > Chordata > Mammalia > Chiroptera > Vespertilionidae > Murina > Murina feae. Next base: position 23,589 of record PVJC01024513.1, on the reverse strand, counting down.
CTCACAGGACTGAGTAAACAGGCAGCGCCCGTTCCAGCTGGAATGAAACTGGTTGCGGCCAGCTGGCCTTCTCCCGGCTCCAGGCAAGAACACATTTGCAACAATGTCTCAGTTATACAAGCCTCAGGAGCTGAAGCAAACAGCAGGCTGGGCAGACTACTAAGGGTAACATTGTTTTATTATAGAAGCCATGAGCTGAAGCAGAGAGGAGGTCTCATTAACTGCCTAGGCATCGGCTTAAAGGAACAGTGTATCAATTATAGAAGATAAATAAACCCCAGAAACCTGCTCCCAGCCAGCCTTGTTGGGAAATTGGGTCAATGGGAGCTGTGGGCAGCCTGAAAGCCTGAAAGCGCCCCTCAGTCCGTTACCCAGGCTGGCCACACCCCAATGGGGTGAGTGACGCCACTGGGGGGCTTGGCCAGCCTGCAAACAGCCATCAGACCCTCACCCAGGCTGGCCAGGTATCCCAGTAGGGACCCAAAATCTGAAGGGACAGTGGGCAGCCTGAAAGCCTGAAAACAGCCCTCAGACCCACACCCAGGTTGGCCAGGTACCCCAGTGGGGACCCAAAATCTGAAGGGACTGTGGGCAACCTGAAAGCCTGAAAATGGCCCTCACGCCCACACTCAAGCTGGCCACACCCCAATGGGGTGAGGGACTCCACTGGGGGGCTTGGCCAGCCTGCAAACAGCCATCAGACCCTCACACAGGCTGGCCAGGTACCCCAGTAGGGACCCAAAACCTGAAGGGGCTGTGGGCAGCCTGAAAACAGCCCTCAGCCCGTCACCCAGGCTGGCCACACCCCAATGGGGTGAGGGTCCACACTAGGGGGCTTGGCCATCCTGCAAACAGCCATCAGCCCCTTTCCCAGGCTGACCACGCACGACAGCAGGTGGACATCCCCAGAGGGGTCCCAGACTGCGAGAGGACACAGGTCAGGCTGAGGGACCTCCTGAGTGCACAAATTTTTGTGCACCGGGCTCCTTGTGTGTGTGTTTGTGTGTGTGTGTGTATTTTTTTAAAAAGTAAAACAGAGTGCGGGGTCCCACCACCAGAACTTCTGCTGCAATATGTCCTTGGAATCTGCATTTCCAACAAATTCCTAGGTGATGCTGATGCTGCTGACCAGGTAAGTTTAGCAGGCTGTAAGAACCACTGGTCAAAATATCCTTAAATCCTTATTACTTTTAGTCTGTTTCAACCTGAATAACCTGTTACATTTTCTAGACCTAGTTCATCCATTTATTCCTATAGCTATTTCTTGGCCAGGCTGTTTAAAAAGTGGTGAATATGACAGGCAAGGTTCCTGTTCTCCTGGAGCTCCATTACATTTCATTGGTAAGAGAAACAATAAACATGTAAACAAACAGGAAAATTGTGTCTACACACAATTAAAATAAGGTGATGTGACTTGAGTGATTTCTTTAGGTTGGTAGTGGGGGTAGAAGACTTCTCTGAGCAGTTAACATTTAAGCTGAGACCTGACTAACAAGAGCCAGCAAGGGAAAAGACTAAAGAGAAGAACATTCTAGATACAGGGAATACTTGCTGTAAATATCCTAAAACAGGAAGGAGCTTGATGTGCAAGAAACAGACAGCTTAATATGGATTACAAATGAGGGTAGACAATCAGGGGCTAAAATCAATCATGTAGGGTCATTTGTTATGAAGATTAAATATGATGAATATATAATAGCGAGTAATTACATGTTATTTTGTGGGCACTTAACAAACAGTACTTATAAAAATGTTATTCCAGATCAGTCTCCTCTGCTCTTCCATATATATGTATCAGTTCAAAACAATTAAAGAAAAATTAAAACATGCTATGTTTTCAAAGAAATTCTTTTGTATCTGGATTTCCATAGCTTCAACTTCCAAATGGCCTTATATCATATCTGAATATTTAAATACACCTATCCTACCTAATAAAAGAGTAATATGCAAATTAGGCATCACTCCATAACAAAGATGGCCACCCCCATAGCCACATTCTATCTAATAAAGGAGTAATATGCAAAATTAGTCATCACTCTGTCACAAAGATGGCCACAACCATAGCCACAAGATGGTGGTGCCCAGTCCAGCTCAGCCCCACCACTGAAGTGGTCAGGCCTGTTAGCCAGGCAAGTGGCGGGGAAGATGGGGGGCCCAAGGGGCGGAACAGGTGATCAGAGAGGGCTGGGGGTTCCCTGCCCGGAGGCCTTCACCAGAGGCCTCAGGCATGGGCAAGGGCAGAGCCGGTGATCGGAAGGGGCAAGGGCAGAGCTGGTGATCAGAGGGGTATGAGAGTGCCCTACCCAGGCATAAGGCCTGGCCCACAGACCTCAGGCCTGGGCAGGGGCAAGGCAGGAGTTCACAGGGATCTGGGCTCTGCACAGCCAGAGATCAGAGGGGCAAGGGCTGAGCTTGCGATTGCAGGGGTCTGGGCACCAGTGGAGCAGGCAAAGCAGGAGTCTGGGGGTCCCCTGCCCAGGCCTGTATCCTCGGCCAGAGGTTATAGGCCTGGGCAGGGGTGGAGCTGGGATTGGAGGAGTAGGGGTGGAGCCGGTGATAGGAGTGAACTACAGAGGAAACACTTTTTCTGACTATTCATTGGCTAAGCTCCCTGTGTGCCACTGGTAATATTCTTAGTAACTTGCGTAATAAGAATTCAAAAAGGTGATCTAGGGTTTCTCCACCACATTCCTGGAGAAAAAAATGAAGGTCCACTGCTGGAGGGCTAAGAAATGTCATATCCTGCCCTAGCCGGTTTGGCTCAGTGCATAATGCCTCAGCCTGCTGACTGCAGGGTCTGGGTTCAATTCTGACCAAGGGCATGTGCCTAGGTTGCAGGATCCCTCCTGGCCAGGGCCCAGGTCAGAGCATATGCTGGAGGCAACCAATCAAAGTGGTCCTCTCACTTTGATGTTTCTCTCTGTTTTCCCTTCTCTTCCATATTCTCTAAAAATCAATGGAAACATATCCTCAGGTGAGGATTTAAAAAAAAAATAGAAAGAAAGAAATGTCATATCCTATGAAAGACATATCTTGAAAATGCCTAAAGAAAGTTGTCATTTCTTCATGGTGAAGGGACTGAAGTCCGTGTTGATGAAAACACCTTGTTGCTGCTGTGACTGGCAGTGGCTGCAGCAGCAGGGTGATGGGGTTAGTGGCTTCCCCTGATTAGACTTCGGCTTAGGCATGCTACCCAAAGGGGAGCAGTGTGTGGGCCTAAGCTGTCAGTAGGACACCTTCTGAGGGTTCCAAGTATGTGAGAGGGGGCTGGCTGGGCTGAGGAACCCTGAACCCCAGTGCACAAATTTCATGCACTGGGCCTCTAGTACATTAACATACAAAACCTTATACACCAAATAAATGTTGCCCCATTCAAAGTATAGGTTTATAGGGCTAAAATTTTTCCAAATGGCTTTGAACTTCTTCTAGAAATACTAAAATTAATTTAAAAGCCCCACAAAAGTCTACTGCTTTTTAACTTTTACTTGTTTTTGACCAAGAAACAAATCACAAAAACAAAAACCTTGCTCATTAATCATTACTCAGAATGAAAACTGTCTGTAAATTATCTGACAATACAGGTAACTTTCAAAATAATGGCACAGACTGTGAAGACATATCTGAGTTACAAAAGCATTTAAAAAAAATAGCAGCACTGAAATGAACACATAGCCTCCCATTTGATTACTTTCTAAGTTAAAAAATAATTCTTGCATAACCCCTAGACACAAGCCTGTGGGTGAGAGAATAGGGGAGGGCTGGAAGAGGTTAATGGGGAGAAAAAGGAAAACCTATGTAATACTTTCAACAATGAAGATTAAAAGAAAAATATAAAAAATAAAATAAAAGCAAATCGGCCCATGTGACTCAGTGGTTGAGTATCAACCTATGAACCAGAAAGTTCATAAACCTATAAACCAGTAGGTTCAATTCCCAGTCAGGGCACATGCTTGGGTTGCAGGCTTGATTCCCAGTGAGGAGGCATGTGGGAGGCAGCCAATCAATGATTCTCTGTCATCACTGATGTTTCTATCACTCTCTCCCTCTCCATTCGTCTCTGAAATCAATACAAAATATATTTAAAATGAAAAATAAAAGCAGTCTACCATTGTGTACATTGTGTATATTTGTAAAGGGCAGAGTGAAATTGATAGATCATTTATTGCAAAAACAGTCCAATGGGAGTATTCTTTAGGAAACTGTTATTTAACCTAATGATCTGCAAGAAAACAAAAGATTGTACTTCTAACTTTTTCTAACTTCTTGACAGAAGTACACCAATATTCTTTCTTCCCAGCCTCAATTATTTAATAGCTTAAAGCACATATCATGCATTTCTTAATAAAAACTATTAGCTTTCCTTATGAGTCACAGAGAAGAAGTGGATAATTTAAAAAAGAAAGAAACACAGTCCCATTATTTCCAAATAAATATGAGAACTACAGCTAATATAAACAGAAAAGGATTTAGGCAGGCAGTTCCTACAGTCTAGAAGAAAAGAATGAAATTAGAGAAGCTAATGAAAAAGAACCCCATCCTCATCCTGCATCTTATTCAAGGAGCCTTTAGCCATAAAATCTGGACCTGTTGGAATTCCCATTCGCATTGCACCAAGGGATAAGGAGACTCAGAAATCATGTGAAAGCTGTAGTAGGGTTATTTTTATGTTTGAGGGCAAGAGTGGAGTAAAGAAAATAGATACACCCTAAAAATATTTTTCATAGAAACACTGCCATAAAATCCAAAGAAACATAAAAAAATCCAATTAAAAAAATGGGTATAGGACCTGAGTAGACATTTCTCCAGAGAAGACATGCAGATGAACAACAGATACATGAACAGATGCTCAACATCAACTAACACTAATCATCAGGGAACTGCAAACCAAAACCTCAATGAGATATCACTTCACACCTGGCAGAATGGCTATTACTAAAAACACAAGACATATCACGTGTTGCAGAGGATGTGGAGAAGAGAACATTCTCACACTGCTGGTGGGAATGTAAAGTAGTGCAGCCAGTTTACAGTATGGAAATCAGTATGGAGATTAATTTTAAAAATTAAAAACACCATACAACCAGCATTTCATTTCTGAGTATTTATCTGAGGAAAAAAATCAATTTAATTTGGAAGGAAAAGCCTCAGGAAAAGAAACAGCCAACATTAAAAGAAATAGTAAAACTATTCTATAAATAGTAATAAGATAGCCTGTATTTATATAATGGCTTTCTTCCAAGAAATTTACGGTGATATATTTTTTAAAGTAAAGAGAATTTTTCCTTTAAAGATGATGAATCAATACAGAGTAAGCTTGAACCACTCTTAAAAATACATGATATTCTCATATTGAAGATTAATTACTTGGTACTAAAACAGAGAGAGAGAATCTTTTAAAGATATATAGGTACCTCAGGTAAAGGTTTGTATCTCAGATAAGGATCTTATTATGCTCAAATTTTCCACTGACAATCAATGTAACAAGGATGAAACATTTATACTGAACTAATGACGTGAAAGTCAACAACATTGCCCTGAAATATTTTAAAAGCTGTATCTTAAGAGGCAGAAAATAAGGGCAGATATTAATTTTGATATGACAAAACTGCTTTATTTCTTCAATGGCTATTTTAATACAAAACCTTTGTTTATAGGTCTTTGTTTTTGGAATAGTTTAAATTCTAGTTGGGTAGAATTTTGTAATCCCAATGTACAGAAGAAGCTTCAAGTTAGACAAGTCACAGGGAGCTAGTGCCATTCTATATGAGAGTAGAAGCAAAGAATAAGTAAATTTGCCAATATTAATGGTGAAAAAAGTAAAGATCTTGTTATTGGACTGCAAGTTGAATGCTTTTAAGTACTACATAAATATGTAGTCAATGAGATTAAATTGAAAACTATTAAGCTGCAAACAAACAGGAGAATTTATGCTAGGTTTTTAATATTTTGTGGGCTATTATTAAGTAGAAGAAAAATATCTCCCGGAAGTGAAAATTTGTGAAGGATAAAAAAATAGGTCTTATAAACAATGAAAAAAAGGGGACACAGTTTCAATAACAGCAGGTTGGAACGTAAGGTCTCGATTGGGATGTTCTATTTCTCATTTTGCTAATGAACTATGCTACATAAATATGTGAAAAAATGTACAGGGGACTATGTATGCTGTCTTTCCATCTTATTTTAAAAACTTCAATATTAACAAAGAAAGTTTGCTAACTCCCAATTATTTATGATTTAAAATAATACTACTCACATGCAATCAATCCTTTTACAAAAATATTTTCTGTTTGGTAGTAAATATTTCCCAGTGTTTCAAAAGTCATATTCTCTTTCATACTCAAAACTAATCATAAACTGGCTCTGTTGATATGGTTATATCTTCATTTTTTAAACTAATATTCCCCAACATTTTATAGAACAGAAATATTAATATGATCAAAGAGAAAACACAAATTTACACATTTGACTTCTGATTAACTTCACTAGGAATGGAACTCAGCAAACATGAGACAACAGAGCTCAGGTTCTTGGACAAACAGACTTGGATTCGACTCTCCTACTCTCTCACTTAGTACCTCAATGACTTTCAGCAAGTGACTTAACTTCTTTGTGCCTCTTTCATCATAAGTTTGTTGTAGGGACAACAGAAAATCATGCCCATAATAGGCAAGAAGCACAAGGCCTTATAAATATTGGTTATAATTATTGACAAGAGTTTTAAATAAGACTAGGGGCCCGGTGCACAAAAATTTGTGCACTAGGCGGGGAGGGGGGTCCGCAGCCCGGCCTGTGCCCTTTAGCAGTCTGGGATCCCTTGGGGGATGTTCATCTGTTGGCGTGCCTGGCCAGCCTGGGTGAGGGGCTAATGGCTGTTTGCAGGCTGGCCAAGCCCCTGCAGAGGGGACTCTCACCACATGGGGGTGTGGCCAGCCTCTGTGAGGGGCTGAGGGCTGTTTTCAGGCTGGCCACAGCTCCCCATTGACCCAAGGTCCCAGTGAGGCTGGCTGGAATCAGTTTTCTGGGGTTTATTTATTTTCTATAATTGAAATTTTGTTGCCTTGAGCAGAGGCCTAGTTAGATAATGAAGCCTCCTGTTTGCTCTAGCTCTGTGGCTGCAGGCCTCCATCTTGGCTGAGTTAATTTGCATACAACCGCTCAAATTGGCTGGTGGGCGTGGCTTGGCTGGTGAGCGTGGCTTAGGTGTCTTGGAGTGATGGTTAATTTGCATATTATTCTTTTATTAGATTAGATAACCTATTCATTTTGGTTGGAAACAGTAAATGGCCTTCAGATTGTGCCAAAGGTACCAGTAAACAGGTATGATTATTTTATTCCTTTCTGGATGCAAATGCATAAGAGAATTCTGTAATAAAAACTTCCTTCCTCTTTAGTCAGACACAATTAATAATGGAAATAGATGTGTGAGATTAGTGTTTTATGCTTCAACTGAACAGAAAGCTCAACAAGGGTGTAGTCCACATTTGTTTCTTTTACCACTTATCCTAACACCTAGCACAGCTGTGGTACCTGGTAGTCTGTTGAATGACTGAATAAGTGAATGAATGAGCTAATGTCAATCAGAGAAGAAATAACAGGGCTAAAAGATGATTGAGAAATATGACCATCTGAGATGAAAAATAAGATGCTGGTGGTTCTGGGCAAACGACAAAGATGTGTGGAGTTTAGAGAACTTGTCAGAACCAAAAAAAATAATAATGAAACTTGAAGGAATCTTGACAGGAAGACAGATATGTGCTCAAGAAAAGGGAAGCTACCACAGAAGACACTTAATGAATGAATAGATTTAGAATTTAGGGCTCAGAGTGAGAGGTTCTATAACATAAATATTTAAGAGGTTATGGAGAGAGCAGATTTGGCCTAAAACTATGAACATCTGGGGCTAGAGAAAGGAACTTATGCTTTCTCAGAGTCCAAATAATCCATGAGAATGCCTCCAGTTTTGCATATGAAGTGTGAAATATTTCCACAAAGAGAAAAGAAGCATAGAGGGAAATAGCAACTGAAAGGAAAGAGGCTACAGAATGAAAGCAGATTACAGAGAGTCTAAAAATTATTTACACAGAATCACATCTAAGTGAATGAAAGGAAATAGTAAGTATACTGGCCATGAGCAAAATAAAATGATTTTCTTACTACATTGATTCAATCACTTTCAAAATGAGCAGTTACTGATGTGCTTGGTTTGTGTTCTAAGATATCGGGACTTCCCCACAGTGCAGGAGGCACTATGTGGAAGAAACAGATGGACCAAAGTTATCACTTTAAGATAAACTCAAAGTATGCACAAAATAACCTGGAAAGTTTTCTAAGGGGGTGCCATCTTAGGTTGTATAGCAATACAGGGTTCAATCATGGTAAGCAAACCAGGACTTACGGTACGTTCTTAACACCTATCCACCCTACTTACTATACATACTGTACATACTCACATTACTCCTTAGAGCAAGGTGTTTTACTATCAAGGTTGATTTTGCTTGGCTGCAAGTTGTTACTTTCTCTACAAATCAAGGCATCTTTAACCCTTACCACAAAGTTTATATTGCTCTGGTTTTACAGCCTAAATAGGTGAGATGGTGAGGGTACGGGAAATAGTAACTTACATTGGAAGTATCTGTACATAAATCATTAGGAGTTCATTGTACATCTCTCTCACGTGTTATTTATTTGTTTAATTAATATACACTTATGAAGCCCCTACTATGTCCCAGAAACTTTTAAATGCTAGGGACATAATCATTTAAAAACATAGACAAGAACCCCACCCTTGCGGAGTTTTTATTTAAGATGTTTGGGGGAATAAGGAGGTTTGGAGGAGACAATAAACAACTTAAGATTTACTTAACCCCTTTACATTAAAACTTATTTAATATTAATTTTAAAAATTGCTTAGCACTCTGAGTGACACTGTGAGCTCTTCTTACACGGAAATATATTCTAAGGAAAATGCAGTATTTTTGGTACATGAATTATCCTTATTCTATATAATAAAAACCTAATATGCTAAGTGTCTGATCTTCGACTGTTTGACCGGTCACTATGACGCCCACTGAACCACCAGAGGGCAGACGCTCTGACTGGTAAGTTAGCTTGCTGCTGGGGTCCAGCCGATTGGGACTGGGTGAGAGGGGCCAAACATACTCTGGAGCCCTCCCATGATCTCCCCTGGCTCCGATCATGCACCAGTGGGGTTCACTGGCCTGGTCTATGCCCTCTCGCAATCCAGAACCCCTCAGGTAAAGTCAGAGAGCCAGTTTTGGCCCAATCCCCACAAGCCAGGACAAGGGTCCCCACCAGTGCACAAATCCATGCACTGGGCCTCTAGTATTTAATAAGTGCCTTTGAATTTGCTATAATTAGAATCAGTACATACTTCTCTATATTTAATCTTATCCTTATTACAGCTTGTAAAAGCATATTTATGTTATTCTTCACATCATAAAAGTAACAACTATAGTACACAAATATTGGAATTTAAAAGAATAAAGGCCTTAATCCAAAACCTTAATATAACCAAGTATTTGTTTACATAGTTGTTTTTTTACATAATTGCAATCATAATTTTTAATAATTTTAAATATTTTTGTTTTATTTTAAACTTTTTTCATTACTTCATAATTTTTACTTACTTTTAAAAGATCCACAAATTAGCAAAGAAGTCATATATGTATTTATCTTTCTCACAGACCATTTTAAAAGGGTAAGAAAAGCATCGAATCAGGTATGTGCTTCACACTTTTTGAAGAAAGTAACATTAATTCAAATTAAACTTCTACTTCTTTTGTGACCCAACATTCCTGGATCATTTTTTGAAGTTATTTGAAATTAGCCATTTGTAGAAGAAATGTCCAAAACTAAATAAGAGATTATACTGAACTTCCATACATACTGATTTTATTAAAGGATTATAATTTTAATATTTCTCTCATCTTATAACATGTTAGAGGCCCGGAACACAAAAATTTGTGCGCTCGGGGGGGGGGGGGTAGGTCCCTCAGCCCAGCCTGTACCCTCTCACAGTCTGGGACCCCTCGGGGGATGTCCATCTGCTGGCATGCCTGGCCAGCCTGGGTGAGGGGCTGATGGCTGTTTACAGGCTGGCCAAGCCCCCCAGTGGGAACCCTCACTTCATGGGGGTGTGGCCAGACTGGGTGAGGGGCTGAGGGCCGTTTTCAGGCTGCCCACAGTTCCCATTGACCCAATGTCCTAGTGAGGCTGGCTGGAATCAGGTTTCTGGAGTTTATCTATTTTCTATAATTGAAACTTTGCTACCTTGAGCGGAGGCCTAGTCAGGCAAGGAAGCCTCCTATTTGCTTCAGCTCCATGGCTTCTATAATTGAAACACTCTTGCCTTGAGCAGAGGCCCGGCCAGCCTAGGCAGGCAGTTTCAACTCCATTACTGGTGCAACGGAAGCCTCCTGTTTGCTCTAGCTCTGTGGCTGCCAGCCGCCATCTTGGCTGCGTTAATTTGCATACAGCCGCTCTGATTGGCTGGTGGGTATGGCTTAGGTTTCTCGGAGTGATGGTTAATTTGCATATTACTTTTATTAGATTAGATAACTGCCTCAGCTTAACCAAAACTTACTCCTAAATTTATATGTGGATACGTCTGCTATAATTGAAAGATTCATCACTTGCTCCTAATTCCATGCCTCCAGATTTCACCTTCACCTTGATTCTAAATTTCCTTTACACAGTAAGATTAAATTTTTTGTTTTGATTTGGTTTTATTAATTCCAAAAGATTAAAGATAAAGTTGCATTTATTAACGTGATAACTTGGTTTATTAAATAGCTTCAGGAATCTGGACACTAATCAAAATGGGCAAAGGCAAGTTTTAATAAGAAGGAGACTGATCACAACTATAACTGTGATGGGGATACAGTATATGGGCAGGGACCGCTTTCTGACTTGAGAGTTTCAGGAACATAGAAAACTGTGTATTTTTTTTATATTCATCCACTAACCAAGAAGATTCTTTGAAGCTACACTTTCTCTAGTTTGTATTTTCAAAGCTGATAATGCTTCTCCAACTACAACAATAATCCTCAGTGGATATTATTGCTGTCAACACTACTGTTACCTTTAATACATATGAAAATCACTGATCTAAGTCAGGCTGAATGAGGTTAGGCAAAACCCAGCACTCAGAATTATGGGAACACAAAGGTAGTAGTTTTGAAATAGGAAGATAGAGCAAAATTATTCACAATTCTGCTGAGACTTCAGGTCAGCATTTTAGGAATTAGGACTGACCTAAGTAGCAATAAATAATTTCAATCACTTTATCATTTAATTTTATTTAAAAATTTTAATAATGTTGACCTAGACATATATTTCAGTGGACTACTGAAAATGAAGACCGAAAAGCAATATGTAAAGAATAGATGACAGATGAGTCAACAATATTCAATTTATTTTTCTATAAGTATATCTTAAAAGGTTATGGGAGTCATTTATTCAAATCTGTGTAGCATTCATGAATAAAATATTTTTATAATAGAATATTTTAATAGTTAATAAAATAATTGATAAAATAATTTAATAATAAAATAATTAATACATTTGCTTTTTATATTAATTTTCCAACAAAATGACAGGATTATTGGGTAATTCCAAATTATAGCTATGGTGCCAAGTTAGGTGAAATTATATATGCAATTAATATTGACCAAAAGAAGCTCATAATTAGCAACAAGAAGGTTAAATTGGTAATGTAGAAATTAGAGATTTTAAAGGGTGAAAATGTGTTGAAAAGAAGTATCAATGGACTTACACTGGACTATTTTAGGTGCCACAGAAAGGACAGTCAGTCATCTGACATTATACGCTGGTATATTTGCAGTGGCTAAGCTGTAAGGCAGTTCACTTTATGGAAATTAACAATAAAATAACTACATAAGATAAAGGCAATTTTAAATGATAATCTGACTTTCGCAATGGTAGCAGAGGCTGCTTGGTTAGGTGAGCCCAGACAGCCTGCCCCTGAAGGTCCTGCAGGATCTAACTGTGATACAGACACACACACACACACACACACACACACACACACACACACACCCCTCTCAAGTCCACACACTCCTCTTTCTCTTCCTTACTCACTCACTGCCGCCTTCTTCCTGCCTCTGTAGTTAGGTCTGGGGTGTTATTGATAGGTTCATGGATGGAGTCTCCTCTCCAGGTATCTGGTTATGTGGCTTGCTCTGTACTACACTGGCCAAGCAGGTCAAAATGCAACTCGACAAGACACAAAGGGAACAAAACACGAATGTACTCATGACACCGATAACCCCAATATAAGTGACCACCAGAGAAAAGAGAATTAGGGGAGAGAAAAGAGAGCACAAATGATATCAAAGAGAGAAAAAAATGGTATGAGAGAAAAGAAAAAGAAGAAAAAGAAAGAAAAAGGAAAAATAATATATATGGGGAGAAAACACCAGAGCACAAACAGATAAACCAAACCATACAAACCCCAAATACCAGTAAAGAGGATGGGGGTAGAATCTGTAGAGGCCAAGCTTATATACAGAAAGTAAGGTTAAAGAATTGGATGGATATGGGGAGGACCTCAGTTCAGTATAGAGGACGTAGAAAGAGGATGAGTGATAAGAAGAAAGAGAAAGAGAAGAAAAAAAATAATAAAAATTTTAAAAATTACAAAAAAATAGGATAAAATAAAAAAATCTGGTTGAAAAAAATAATTGCAAAAAGAAATAGAAAATTAAAAAAAATAGTGATAACAAAATAATAAATAAAATAAAAATGAAAAAGTGAAGTGTTGTTCCTTTCCATCGAGTTTCAATTCCCCACTCTTCTGTACTGTCTGCCGCTTCTCAGTTTCTTGTTGCTGGGACTGACTCTTTAGGCCAGTCACTGAGGACTCTCAGGGTCTGAGAATTACATATAGCAGCAGTCAATAGACAGGAGAATGAATTATACATAATTGATAGTAAACACTGGCACATTTGGTGTATTTAGAATAACCTGCCAATCCTCAAATATAAGGTTAGTCAAATATAATGCCAACTTGATATATGTAAACAAGTGCCCACTGTATATACAAACTATTCAGTATACTAGCTCAAAATGTGATTAAAGTTACTAGAATCATATCTGTCATCTAGTTATAATTAGTCATAAACCTAGAAAGAAACTTAGGAATCACTAGAAAAATATGCTTGTGTACTAACAAAACAAACTCCAGTGCTTATCAAACAGTTGAGAGTAACATTTATTGGTTCAAGCTCTGAAGCACCAGATCTTAAAAAAAAAAATACCCCAAATCTATAAAAATTCAACAGGATAGAAGCTGACCTTGACCAAGACTAGAATTCTAAACTGTTGCTAAACAGCAGTTTTTGGCACTGATCCACATTCCACACATAAGAATACCTTGAGTAGAGCCTAGAACTGGTATAGAATCTGGCAGTGTTCCATAATCTAACATGCAAATGGAAGTGGAGATATAACTGAATTGAGCTCTGATAATCAATACAAGACTGGATTAAGTATAAGCTAAAAGCATTTTTTCTCTTCTGATGCTATGAAAGTTACATATTTTGAAGGCTTTTCCTCCAAAATTGCTGTAGAATAAACCAGATTTAGTTTATACAATCCTATTCCTCTCAACCTGAATCAGAATACTCTTTCTTTATTTTGAACTTGAGCACTAGGAGTGATTCTCACTTGTCCTTGTATCTCAAGTGCCTCATTCATAGCAGGGACTTGACATATATTCTTTGAACCCCATTTACTTTGAACCACAGCCTCTTACTCAGTTTAAGAAATATCTAAAATTATAATCCTTAATAGAGTAGCCTAGTCCATAGTACAGAAAATAAAAACCCTACTTTTATGTGTACTTCCATTCACTGACTGATTTCTAAAGTCCATTAAGTATAGGCCTTATTTCTCTGTGGAAGCAGGTATTCTCATGGTTATCCTACTTGCTTTTTCCAATAAGTTATTACTTAATATCTGCATATACACATTTAAGTCTGACAATTTTATGTTACCTAAATATGCATCAGATTGAACAGGGACCCCGTGTCTACAAAGCCAAGTAACAAGAGCACTCAAGATGCTAATAAAATCACCATTCTGGCCCTGCCCAGGTAGTTCATTTAGTTCAAGTGTCATCCCTGATATGCGAAGGTTACAGGTTTGATCCCTAGTCAGGGCATGTACAAGAAGCAACAAAGGGATGCATAAAGAAATGGAACAAATCGATGTTTCTCTCTCCCCTCACTCCCTTACCTTCCCTCTTTCCCTTCCTCTCTCTCTGTAAAAATAAAAAAAAAAATTTAAATCACCATTCCAACAATACAGGAAAAGACATATATTTCCATAGAAATATATCCTATCTAATAAAGAGTAATATGCAAATTAGGCATCACTCCGTCACAAAGATGGCCACACCCATGGCCACATATGGCAGCACCCAGTCCGGCTCAGCCCCGCAACTGAAGTGGTCAGGCCTATTAGCCAGGCAGGTGGCAGGGGAGGTGGGGGGCCTAAGGGGCGGAACAGGCGAACAGAGGGGGTTGGAGGTCCCCTGCCCAGGCCAGGGGCCTCAAGCATGGACAAGGACTAAGCTGGTGATCGGAGAGGGCAGCGGCAGAGCCGGTGATCGGAGGGGTATGAGGGTGCTCTACCTAGGCATAAGGCTTGGGCAGGGGCAAGGCCGGAGATTGCAGGGGTCTGGGCTCCACAGAGCCAGCGATCAGAGGGGCAGGGACAGAGCCTGTGATTGCAGGGGTCTGGGCACCGGTGGAGCCAGCAAAGCGGGGGTCTGGGGGTCCCCTGCCCAGGCGTACATCCTTGGCCAGAGGCTGCCAGTGGGGCAAGGGCAGAGTCGGCAATGGCAGGGGGCAGGATCAGAGCCAGTGAGCGCAGAGGCCTGAGCTCTGTGAAGCTGGTGATCGGAGGGGCTGGGGGGGGTGGGTAGTCCTGCCCAGGCCTGCATCCTCGGCTAGAGGTTACAGGCCTGGGTAGGAGTGGAGCTGGGATTGAAGGGGCAGGGGTGGAGCCAGTGATGGGAGTGAACTACAGAGGAAATACCTTTTCTTACCACTCATTGGTTAAGCTCCCTGTATGCCACTTAGTAACTTGGGTAATATTCTTATTAACTTGGGTAATAAGAATCCCTAAAGGCGATCTAGGGTTTTTCCACCACACTTCTGGAGAAAAAAAATGAAGGTCCACTGCTGGAGGGCTAAGAAATGTCATATCCTGCCCTAGCTGGTTTGGCTCAGTGCATAATGCCTCAGACAGCTGACTGCAGGGTCTGGGTTCAATTCTGACCAAGGGCATGTACCTAGGTTGCAGGCTCCTCCCTGGCTGGGGCCCAGGTCAGGGCATATGCAGGAGGCAACCAATCGAAGTGTTTTTCTCACTTTGATGTTTCTCTCTGTTTTCCCTTCTCTTCCACATTCTCTAAAAATCAATGGAAACATATCCTCAGGTGAGGATAAAAAAGAAAGAAATGTTATATCCTATGAAAGACACATCTTGAAAATGCCTAAAGAAAGTTGTCATTTCTTCATGGTGAAAGGACTGAAGTCCGTGTTGATGAAAACACCTTGGTGGCTGCGGTGACTGGCAGTGGCTGTAGCAGCAGGGTGATGGGGCTGGTGGCTTCCCCTGATTAGCCTGGTTGCCTCCCACAAAGGGAGGCAAGACTGTGGCTTAGGCCCGCTCCCCAAGGGGATCATGGAGCAGGCCTAAGCTGTCAGTAGTACACCCCTGAGGGCTCCCAATATGTGAGAGCGGGCAGGCTGTGCTGAGGACCCTCCTCCCCCCCTCCTCGTGCATGAATTTCATACACCAGGCCCCTAGTTATCAGATAACACTAAAGGCACATTAGTAAGGGATATGCAGAGGTTACAAGGTAAATGTGCACCATTTATCTGACAATGGTCTAGACTGCAATTCATTGGAGGAGCTTCAAATTTAAGGACAGATGTTATAGATCGGAGGTCAATGAAGTTTTTTCTCTACAAGGAGTCAGTAAATATCTTAAGCTGTATGGGTCACTTACAGTCTCTTTTATTCTATTTTTGTTTGTATGCCTTCAAAAATGTAAGACATTTTTTAGTTTAAGGTCCCTATAAAAACAGGCTGCAGGCCAGATTTGGCCTATGGTCATTTGCTGAGCCCAAATATAGAATTACTTGCCTCTTGCCTCTACTATATTCTGAGAATCTAGAGATATGGAATGGAACATGTTTTATGCAATTTAATATTTTCACTGTCTAGTAAAATAACTTGTACATAGCAGCAATTCAATAACTATTAGGTTAATAAATAAATGAGTGAATGAGCAGATCTGTTAGCAGTCTAGTAACAGATTCATCACTTAAAGCGTTAGTTATTTGTGCTGCTCACCAATAGCTGGTTCCTCTCTCTGAGGCACATAGAAGACTAACCACTCCCAGCCTGTGATTGGATGTGTGAATTCTGGGCTGGAACTTTAATTGCAGTTTCAAGACCTTCCAGGGTAATCAGCAATGATTGAAATGGTGGCTGCTCCATAAGGTCCCTGAGTGACTATTATGAGCGGAGGTAACTCTGATCATGATGGACATGAAAGGAGAACCAGAAATAAACATTTGTTGTTTTAAACCACTGAGGTTTTGTGGTTGTTTCTCACTAACTCACAATATAGCCTATCCTGACTGACACCAAGCATACTCTCATCTTCAGTCTACTTGCAATCTATTTTAAAACTCACACAAGGTTGTAGTATAAAGACAAAAACATCTTTATTACTCTGCAAAAAATATTAAGTGCTTCAAGTTTTCAAATTAGTTCCTAAGGGTGATCTAAGATAAACTACCAATTATTTGAGAACTGTCTTCCTACCCAGGATTGAATAATCAGGATAATATTTTCTTTCTAAGATGTACTTGTAGGGCAAATTAAGAAAACAACCACATAGATGTTATTTACAAATGAATAAGTTGGTTTATTACTAGTGGCTCCTGATTTCTTGCAAACTAGTTATTTTGATGGTTAATACATTCAAATGGGGATTAAATAAAAACTAGATTAAGTATTTTCTCATACTTAACTCATATATTGCTATTTTCTAAAATCTCTATTGTTAAGTTGTACATATAAACTCAAGTCTAATCAATTATTGTGACAGTGAAAACCTTCAGATTCAGAAACACTTGGTATACATCATCCAATTGCAATGCATGGATTTTATTTAGATCCTGATTAAAATAGAGAATTATAAGATAAAATAAAAATAACCTCCACAAAAAGCCAAACTTATAACTAGAAAAATCTGAAAACTGATGGATGCATGATGATAATTAAGGACTACTACTAACTTTTTAAAGTATAATAATGATAGTGTAGTTATTTTTAAATTGATTCTTGTCTTTTAGATATACATATAGCAATATTTATAGATGAGAAAAAAGATCTAATAGGTAATATTATAACACTTTCAGGACAATTATTTCAATTTCTCTTAGCTAGTCTAGCACTTTAGGAAAGAAGGGAAATGGGATGGAGGTTTAAAAAAAGATAGTGGGCAGGGTTCTAGACTTCTACTATGATTTCAAATAGAGTAAATCAATTTTTACCTTTGCTTGTGACTACCCAAAAAATAGAAACAAAAAAACAAACATGACTAAATACTATTTATACCACTATGGCTATAGCTGTGTCATCTTTGGCCACCCCTTTGACATATAACCCCTTTGCTAGAGCCAGCTATAGGCTTCATTTGTTGGCACACCCTACTTGGGGCTTCTTCCTTGAGCCATCTTTCCAATAATCCCTTCTAACAATACTGTTCTACTGCCCTCTAATATTGCTACTACTAGAGTCCTGGTGCATGAATTCGTGTATGGGTGGGGTCGCTTGGCCTGACCAGGGATCAGGACCCATAGGACCTGTCTTGCCCAGCTCAGCCAGGTCGGGGGAGGGACTGCAGGAGGTTGGCCTACCACAGGTTGGCTATGGGAGCGCACTAACCACAAGAGGGCAGCTCCTGTGTTGAGCTGCCCCCTGGTGGTCAGTGCACATCATAGCTACTGGTTGATCGAGCAGTTGTAAAAGTTGCTTAGGCTTTTAGATATATAGATAACTACTAATTAACAATTGACAACCCCCCATGCCACATCATCTTCACAAAATGCTCCCTCTTGAGTCCTATTTGTCTAATAGAAACCCAGAGGACACCATTCTCCAGTGGCCCTTTCTATAGAAGGGAGTCTTTATTCTCCCAACACCTCTGTATAACACCACAACAGAGTCTGGAGGAAGAAGGAAGTCAGCACTCCTCTAGCGACTCATCATCATTTCAAAATCATTACTGCCATATCCTCATGTAAAAAATTCTATTCTGTTGAGGTTTATTATTTTCTATTATATTCACATTTCTTTTGAAAAGAAAATAGTATATCTATGAATTTTTTAAATCAGAAAGCTCACATTAATTTGTTTTTGTCCTCCTCATCAATATTTACTGGAAGTCCAACAAATACCAAGCTAAATAGTATAGTAGTAGGGCAGTGTTCCATGTTCCTCTCCTGAAGGAGTCCTTGCGGCAGTCCATGTAGTAGTTCATACAGCCACCTGGGAGTTTTCTTTCTGGCCTCTTAGATCACGGCTTCCATACAAGATGAGACCCACATCAAGCAGGTGAGGGAGTTACACTGACCTGGAGGTCTCATGCCCCACCTGGAGTCATTATTTCTTGTAACAACTCTATAGGCATATCTCCCCTTCAAGCAACATATCCATTTTTAAGAGTCACCACATACAGGGAAATGCAGAGATATGGCTTCCAGCCAGGTATTTATAGTGCTATCAGTACACATGAAGTTTATCAACTGGGAGTCATTTTTACCATAAGCAATGTTGCCTAGTGACACAGCTGATATACTACCTTTATCAGGTTACCAAGGAAACAGACTCCAGCGTTAATAGAAGGTCAAACATTCATGTTGAAGGAGAAAAGGTTTTGTTACACCTTTGCCCATATAGGGCAAGAGGCTTTCTTATAGCACTGGTGAGAGAAGAGAGTAAGAATAACCACTCTGTTACCAGGAGATTTTAAAAATCAGCTTTGGAAGACAGGAGGGAGCTGGAAGCAGGGGACAGAGTAAGAGGGGAAAGGAATTGAATAAGATTATTTTGTAGCCTGAACTGCATCCTATATCTACTTACTTCCAGTTAACAGTTAAATAAAAATAGAATTTGAATTCAATATTTTTATTTTGTAGGAAAGTAGGGCGAGATTTTAAACTATATTTACTTAAGAATTAAGTAACAAGTCATTTGGAATAAATCTATAGAATACAGATTTATCTCGAGTGTTGGAAGTAACAATACTTAAGAAATACTTATTTATGTGTTGGAAAGTGAAATAAGATATGTATTGAATTCTTAAAATTTTAATCTTGTTCTATGTCTAATAATAATAATGTGTAAAGAAGATCAAATCTAACAAAAATACCTAACCATTATCAAGTGGGTCTTAACTGAAGGTCAAAATACATTCTTGATGAGATACATTTAAAGCTCATAGACACTTCAATGTCTAGCATAGTGTCTGGTTCAGAATGAGTGCTTAATAAATGTACTGAATTAATGGATATTCAGAGAGTGACCTTTTATATTCTACTAGAGGCCTGGTACACAAAAATTTGTGCACTTGGGGGGTCTCTCAGCCCAGCCTGTGCCCTCTTATGGGGGATGTCCACCTGCTGGCTTAGGCCTGCTCCTGGGGTGATTGGGCCTAAGCTGACAGTCAGACATCCCTCTGGCAGCCCAGAAGCCCTCAGGGAATGTCCACTTGCCAGCGGGGAGCAGGCCTAAGCTGATGTCGGACATCCTTAATGCTGCTGAGGAGTCGAGAGAGGTTCCCACCATCACCGCTGTGCTGGCAGTCATCAGCCTGGCTTGTGACTGAGCAGAGCTCCCCCTGTGGGATCACACTGACCACCAGGGGGCAGATCCTGCATTGAGCATCTGCCCCCTGGTGGACAGTATGTGTCATTGTGACCAGTCATTCCCAGTCATTCTGCTGTTAGGGTCAATTTGCATATTACCCTTTTATTATGTAGAATAGAGGCCTGGTGCATGGGTAGGGGCTGGCAGGTTTACCTGAAGGGTGTCCCAGATCAGGGTGGGGGTCCCCAGTGGGGTGTCTGGCCAGTCTGGTGAGGGGCTGAGGGCTGTTTTCAGGCTGGCCATACCCACTTCAGGGTGGGGGTCCCCACTGAGGTGCCTGGGCGATGGGCTCATGGCTGTTTGCAGGCTGGTAAAGTCCCCCAGCGGGGACCCTCACCCCATGGGGGTTTGGCCAGCTGGGTGAGGGGCTGAGGGCTGTTTTCAGGCTGGTCACACCCCCTTCAGGGTGGAGGTCCCCACTGGGACTGGGGTGCCTAACCAGCCTGGGTGAGGGGCCGATGGCTGTTTGCAGACTGGCCACAGCCCATTCAGGGTGGGGGGGTGTCCCGCTAGGGTGCCTGGCCAGCCTGGATGAGGGGTTGAAGGTCGTTTTCAGGCTGCCCACAGCCCCTTCAGGGTGCGGGTCCCCGCTGGGGTGTCTGGCTAGCCTGGGTAAGGGGCTTATGGCAATTTTCAGGCTGGCCACAGCTGCAGGCTGGAATCAGGTATCTGGGATTTATTTAACTTCTATAATTGAAACTTTGTAACCTCGAGTGGAGCTCAGGGCCAGGAGGACAGGCAGGAAGCTTGGCTTCCTCCATTGTCTGGGGCAACCCAAGCTTCCTGTTGGCTCCAGCTCCATGCCCCCAGCATCTTAATTGGGTTAATTTGCATATCCAATGCTGATTAACTGGTGGATATGGCCACTGGGCATGGCTTGTGGGTGTAGTGGAGGTATGGTCAGTTTGCATGTTTCTCTTTTATTAGATTAGATTTTTTTTTTTGCACAGTTATTAAGAAGACAGTCAAAACTTTTATCAACTTTAACTTTTGTTTCTTAGCATTAACCAGAACATATACAGTTATTCTTAAATCTATATTCAATTCTACAAATACTTTTTGAGTACCTCTATATACCAACATCTGTACTAGATCCTAGAAACACCATCTTTGCTCTCTAGATGTTCACAGAAAATGCTAATATGAGCAAAGGCAAAAAACTAGATGGTGCCTTAAGTGCACTGAAGGACTAAAGAAGTTTGACAGAAGGTCTAAGCCAAATCTCAAATTATAAACAAGAGTGAACCAAGTACGGAGATGTGAAGTGCATTATTCATTGAATGCATAACATGAACAAAAGCCTGAAGGTGAGAAAAAATATAGTATATGTGGTAGATCTAAAACAGTTTAAGCACTGCTAAAAGAAATACTGAATATTGAAGTGAGGAGCCAGTGTGAGATGCGGCTTCATCATGAGATAAAAATAAAACAGTTACCTATTAACATATGGCATTTAAAATTAATAAAGGCCTATAAATTTCCCCAGCAAAAATAATGCTGTAAAAATCTATTGGCTCCTCTTCACCGCCAAAGCTTTAACAATAACATCTATTCAATTCTGGGGCATACAAATAACAGATATGTTTTATTAACTATACATCAATTAAATACTAAGTTCATCTTTTTAGTGTAGCTTCCAATATATTCCAGCCAATGAGCACTAATAGACTATCTTCCTACTTTTAAGAAAATTCATACAAGGCTCAGAGGTACAATGTTTGCTACTAAAAGTCTATAATACACAGAAAAATCAAAGTTATCATTTTATTTTGTGTCATTCCTATTTCCACTCCCCACGTCATTTCTGGTTTAACTAACACGCAGTCTTTAACACATTAACTCAGAAAAAAATTCAGATTTTCTTACATTCTACAGTGATATCTCTTATTAATCTCCTTGCCTGAGATTAGTTTTTCCTACATCTTTTATTGAATGTTCATGACACTGTTCCTGAGTTGCTCCTGTTAAAGGGGATGGTCTGTCTCCTATCATGAGATATAGAATGTTCACAAGCCAGGAAGACACAGAAGCACCTCACAAACTCACAGGTTTGCTATTCTCAATTGATAGCTAGAGCCTCTGGTTCACATGGACTACTGGTCCAGCTGTCTTGGCTGAGGATTTAAAAAAGAAAGAAAGAAACTGAGTTCATACCTGGTTTATTTTGATAAATATTTAAGAAATTTTCTGGAAAAAATATATTTTCAGAATGTATATATAGTAGTATAATTTGAAAAATCCTTATCAAAGTATGTCAGTGGAGGAAAGAAAATTTACATCTCCAAATCCTAACAACATAATTAAAACTCAGGACAGGTTTTATGATTAAAAAACCATTTATTATTTAAAAACAAAATCCTAAACCAATGTTCAAATTAGATATTCATTTGTAATATTAATCACACATCTGCAAAACAAAACATTTTTTACATGAAGTTAAAACAAAAACACTTAGCAAATGTTTATCTATGACTCTGAGCTTATAGAATATAGACAGTTAAGTGCTAAATGTTTAAATTACTAAATACAACATATAAAATGACATACATTTTAAAAGCAGGTTAACAAAGTATGCAAATTTTGAAAATAGAGTCATGTAGTTTTGTTTTACTTTTTACAAATTTAGATTCTAGGAAATAATATCAAATTTAGCATCTCCCAACGTTCCTTTCACCAAAAAAAACATAAAATGAAATTATACATGTGTGTATATACATATTATTTATTACTTCTATTCATATCAAGGTTAATACTGCCAACAGAAAGAATTTGTGTTAACACTTTCATAGTAATTCTGATTTGAATCTGATATACGAATGAACGGGAAAAATGTTTTCTGCCAACATAACAAAATGTTAATATCCACACCATACACCTACATATCTAAATAGATCACCGTAATGACTGGAACAACCAGTCAGTTGCTATTACGCCCACTGCAGCCAGTCAACCTCCTGCAGCCACTCCCCTCAGCCAGCTCAGCCCGACTGCCCCCCCCCGCACTCTGATCAGGGGCAGGGCCAGCTGGCCGGCCAACCACCCATGGCCCCTTCCCCAGGCCACTGGTCCCTAATCGGGCCCCCAAACCCATTCGGGGGTGGGGTAAGCCAATCCACTGGCCACAGCTCTTTCCCATGGACGGCACCATCCCCAAACAGCCCCCATGCCTGGGTCAGCCTGAGGCCCCTCCACCCAGCCAGGTCCACCCCAAATTGACCCCAACCAACACCAATCTGGGGTGGAGTTGACTGGTCAACCTCCCACGGCCCTTCCCCCAGCCCCAATCGGGGGCAGAGCCAGCCAGCCAATCTCCTGACAAGACCAGCTCCAATCTACCCACTGGGGCCGGGCTGGCCAGACCCCACCTGTGCATGAATTCGAGCACTGGTCTCTAGTCTTATATAATAAAAAGCTAATATACAAATAGAACAAATGATGGAACAACCCAACAACCGGTCACTATGATGTGCACTGGCCAACAGGGGGTGTGTGCAGAACATGGTGGGCGTCAGCTGCAGTGGGATGGTGGAGCAGGTGAGTGGAGGCACCAGACGAAGGCAGAGCGTTGATTGCTGCCATTGGAGCAAGCTTCTG
>PVJC01024512.1:0-25494 GCA_004026665.1 Murina feae | reverse complement strand
AGGAAGATGGGCAGTAGGCAAGCTTGGGAGGCAGGCCGCCCGCAGCCCTGGTCACAGCTCAAAAAAGAGAACAACATGCTGGGGAGGGCAAGAGTCTGAGAGATCAACATAGAGGGGGTGCCTGCTCCAAGCCTTGATGGTGTGCCTGGGGGCAGGCCCCCGGCAGGTAGACACACACAGGAGGACTGCTCCGAGCCTCAGATGCGGCTGGGGGCAGGTCTCCAGTGGTGACACACGCACACACATACACACACACACAGAAGGCGCCTGGCAGACTGGGGCCATCATAGGATATCCACTGAGGGGTCCCAGACTGTCAGAGGGCACAGGTCGGGCTGAGGGACTTCCTCCACCCCGAGTGCACAAATTTTTGTGCACCGGGCCCCTAGTCTTATAATAAGATATAATAAGTGTATTATATAAAGCACATAGTAAAACCTGGTGAACTAAACAATGTGAGGAAATTGAAGCCAGGGGAAACGTCTGTAGGGGACAGTGCAGAGAGTTGTAGGCCCAGGCTGAGTTGTAAGCCCCGGGGCACAGAAGCCGACATGCAATGCAGTCCATCCTCCTTTCCCGAGAACTGCCTGTCATTATGGAAAGATTTACAAACATTGTGGCTGAAACAGTCTAGTCCTGGAGGCACCCACTCTTTACAACCCTGGCCCCTATTGTCTGCAATCTGGTCCTGGGGTGCCTGGAGGCACCTACCCTCTCTGACGCCCCTCCCCCACCCCCCAGACCGCATGTTTTGTAATCTATAATGATTACCTTGCCTGTTTTTCTATGCTTATAATTCCTACTTTTCCCTCATAATCTTTGTCCTGGCAGAACAGATCTTAGTGGATGACCTGCTGCTCTCCCATGCTGCTGGCATTATTGGAATAAACACTCATGTATGTTTCAACCCCGTCTCTGCTTAATTGGCTCAAGTAGTGACAGGCAGTCTGGACCCCTTGGTTGTTAGTTACAACTGGACTGGCTTTATCTAGATGGATGTATTACTTGGGACTTGATTAATTACATTTACTTGAGGACAGTAAATGTTGCTTGTCTCTACCAAGTTTTGATTAGTGTTAAGTGGCAGGAATTTAATGTTAACAATAAGAGTTGAATTTAAACAATTAACCAAGTGGGATTAAGATTTGTAAAATCAGAAAATTACCCTAAGGGCTTACATGATTTAGGCATTATTTAAGGTCGCTATAAAAGATTCATAGCACTTGTGTGGTGAGCTCTGGTTATATTAGGCTTGTCCATACTTATCAATATCAAAGTGTTGTGGTGAAGTCCTATAAATAGAACCTTTATCTCAGTAATTATTACTTAAGATATCAGAAACGCGAATAGCAGTGAAGGAGGATAGAGTCTAAACAGAATCTCCATAATTTAGGTTGTTAAGATCTGCAGAGAAAGATATCACAAGTATTAACTTGCACTTCTGAAGGTCAAAGATAATTATTTATAAGAAATGTATATCACTGCCCTAGCTGGTTTAGCTCAGCAGATGGAGCATTGGCCTGCGGACTGGAGGGTTCCGGGTTCGATTCCAGTCAAGGACACATGCTGGGGCTCGATCTCCAGTAGGGGGCGTGCAGGAGGCAATCAATCAATGATTCTCTCTTATCATTGATGTTTCTATCTCAGTATCTTCCTCTCCCTACCTCTCTGAAATCAATAAAAATATATTTTTTAAAAGAAATGTGAAGCATTAAAGTACTGTTTTATAATTTTCCTTGTGTATCTTGAAACAGTGAGAGTGCTAGGGGTTTGGGCTCATAAATGCAAATATATTTATCACAGCCTTCAATTACCTTTTTTCCCACCATTTTCATGTGTATAGATCTACTTCTGAAAATTAAATCTTGAAGAGATTAAGGTGACACTGGGTAGAGGAGTGCCATGTATAGAATACTGTGATAAATGTGGAAGATCTTTGAGATAGAGCTGTAGGCTAGATATCTAAGTGAGCTATATTTTAAATAATTCTTTAACAAAATTTAAGTATGTTTATATTGGTTTCAGAGAGAGGAAGGAAGAGGGAGAGAGCAATAGAAAGTGTTCACCATTAATGATGAGAGAGAATCATGGATTATCGGCCTCCTGCACACCCCCTACTTGAGATGAGCCTGCAACCCAGGCATGTGACCTAACCAGGGTTTCATAGGTCAGTGCTCAACCATTGAGCCACACCGGCTGGGCAATAATTCTTTTCAAAGAAACACTTCTTATTGCAGAAATTCTAATCAAATGAAATGACAGCTAGTGTTTTTCTTCCACATTCCATTTTTTAGAAATTGTATTTTGCTTGGCTAAACACAACTTTTTGTGGCTTGTCGTTGGTCATCAGGTCTATGGGAGGTTTATAGATTTTAGTGACTCAGCTAAGCATTAAACCTGGGGTGGGGATTGGGGAAATCTTCATTTTTATGATAATGGACAGATTTAATTTGCAAAGAAAATGGACCAATCTTAATTTCTATTATAAGAATAGCAGCAAGATCCCCTATGTTTGTTATAGGACTTCAGCTCCTACAGTCTTCATCTTCTTCCTCTGAGGCACTACATTTTTCCGTGGTACTGGATACCAACATTTCACCCTTATTTCTTAGCAGTGTGTGTTCAACCTAGTGTTGACCATTAAATTAGCAAAGAGTAGTGGAATACAGTTCTCTCTAAACTGCTGAATGCATAACATGTCTTAAAGTTGCAGAGGTCAGTCTCAGTTATCATGCGGATATGCATTTTATAGTTGGTGCTAGCACATGCTTACTCAACCCCTCCCCCCTCCCACGGAAACAGAGAAGGCATTGTAGAAGGCCTGCTTTCTCAGTGGCTATTACTTTAAAAAGGTGAAAAACTCAGAACGATGTTGGTATTCGTGGTATACTTTTAAATTGTCCTTATGGAAAGTAAGGTTATGTGACTATTATCCATGTTAATAAGGATAACCTTTTAAAAAGAGTGTCCTATTATATCCCGATCATAGGAAAGTTTGGTGATTTTTTTTTATATTTGTGATTATTGACATGAGGAATAATAAATTTTTGAGTGTCTTTTAAACCTTCATCCAAATAAATAATTATTTGGATACACGGGAGTTGAAATGTTTTTGAAATATCAGCTGTTAAGCTAATATTCTTGTTTAAAATATTAACATTGGTGGGATAAATTAAATATCATTTGAATGCTAACAAAACGTAATTTTTGAGTACACAAAATTTGGGGTTAAAGAACAGTGAAATTATGTATCAGTCTCCTTCAAAGTATAAGCTAAGCTATGTTTATACCAATATCAAGCATTTTCTTCATGATTAAACTATACATTTCTTAAAAGCTTTAAACATAATTGACAGATAGATGAAAACTAACACTATATGTTTTTTTCTTTCTTCATTTTAGTCATGATTTCATTGGAGAGTTTACAACAAGCTACAGGGAACTTTCTCGAGGGCAGTCACAGTTCAATGTGTATGAGGTAAGAGGAATTTCATTTTATTATTTCCTCTGAAATAAATACATTTATGCTTTAAAAGTATATACTGTGCAAAGGATAGTTGCCAAAGATTAACTTAGTATATGTATGAATATACACATAGAAATGTATATATGAATCTTTGAAATTATTGACAGACTTGTTTCTGAGATTAAGCGATATTTCTCTTTAAGTGACATGGTCTCTTAAACCTATTTTGAGACATTTAAAGTTTTTGCCTATGTAACTTTTTCTTTCTTTTAAAAATTTCAATAGGATGTAAGTTTATTTTTTTCTTAAGCTTTACCCTTCATTGTTTGCCTTCCCACCCACCTCCTCCTTAAGTCCTTTGGAATATAAAGAGTAAAATACGCATTTCAGTTGTATCAGCATGGTGTTATAAAATGAACTGTACTTGGCTTAGTGTGTTTGTGCACATTCGCTGTGGTTTAGATGAAGACTAAAGGAATGGCAAGGTATGACTGAGTCGTTATAAAAATCTAAATTATTAAAGCAAACACACAAGTGATTTCTGCCTTAACTGCCAGGTCTGTGTTGAGCATATGCCATGTTTTAGCACTGTTAATCCTTGAGCTATGTTATCTGTACATTCTCTATATTTCTAAATTTAATATACATGGGTAGCAGATGAGAATATGTCAGTATTTAGTCAATAATTTAGTAACTATTTCCCTGCCAGATTGATGCTAAAATGGACCTCTTTTAAGTTAAGAGTGGAAGAATCACCTCCTTCTACCACCTTCTTACTGGCCTAAAGTAGTAGTATTCCATGCATTCATTCATGCGTTAACTTATAAATGAAATATTTATTACATGGCTTCTATATTCTCTGTATCTGGCCCTGGGGACACAAAGATGAGTAAAAATTTCAGTGTCTGATGGGTGAGACAAATGCAGGAAATATATTTAGTGCATTTTGAAAACTGCTACTAGGGGCCTGGTGCACGAAGATTCGTGCATGGGGGTGGGAGGAAAGGAGTCCTATCAACCCGAAGTGCACCCTCTGTCACATTCCAGGACTCCGGCTGCTCGAGGCCTAGGTTCCGGCCTACAGGTTCGGGGTGGCCTGGCTCCCGAGGACACCTATCCCAGGGACATACATAGTCCTTTTGGTGCCAGTGCACAGAACCACCACTGGCGCCTGTCCACACACTCCAGTGGGGCAGGAGCTTCCCTGTATTGCCATGACGATGTGCAGGAAGCTCCAGGCCCTGCTCCCGGCTTCTGCATGCACAGCCTGGACCCCAGCTCCCTGGCACCCATACACGCGCAAGCGGCCGTGGGGTGGGAACTTCCCCAGTGCCTACATGTGCATGCCAGCCAGGTGGAAGCTTCCCCTGTGCCATGGCAATGCGGGGTGGGGGAAGCTCCCGCCCCAACCGCAGCTCTCCCGGCACCCCTGCAAGTGCAAGCTCCTGCCCCAACCCCATCTCCCTGGTGCGCACAAGTGGCCCCAGGGCTGGAATTTCCCCAGTGTCCCAGTGTCACCATGCGGATACAAGGGAAGTACCTGCCCCACCCCACTCCTCGTTGGCTGATGGGCATGGCTTGTGGGCAGAGGGATGGCTAATTTGCATGTTTCACTTTTATTTTATAGGATATGCTTAGTGGACTATGAGATATTTGGGGGCAAACTAAACCCAAGAAAGCTTCATAGGCAAGGACAAAGATGGAGTAATGAATCAATTTTTATATCGAAGTCTTTCAAGGAAGGAATATTAAGGCTCTAAACAGGCAATGAAAGTAATATAAGACAGGCTGTACTTACATAGAAGCCTGTTTTCTCTGTCTACCTCAAAGCTGAGGAGGAGCGGCATGTGTACCAGTGCTCCTGGTACTTCGGACTCATCTACTGCCAGTCACCACCACATAACCCTCCACAGACCAACACTCCTTATGTGCCCCAACGGTGGCCATCACCTGCCCTTTCCACAGATTCATGGTCGGCCAGTAATTAAGGACTAGAGCTTCCTCAGGTCTTTCCTGGCCATGCAGAGAGCTGCACATATACCTGATCTTCTAGATCCCCAGCAATATGCCTGAGCTTTTAAAAACCTAGGTTAGTTTGGCAGGTCAAGCTTGTCTGATTCCTGGGATGATAGCATTATCTCCAGAATTGCAGTTATACTGGGTTGGAGCTCATTTTGAGGCTATTGGTAGGTCTACAGTGGGGTCCTTGGTTGGTGTGCTTATTACCAGGGGCTCGATTGGTCCCTAGGTGGAAGAGACTGGCTTGGTGCCTTGCTCAGTAGGATGATACTGGGTCTTCAGTCAGCAAATCTGTTACTAGGTGCACAGGTAGGTATGGCTTCTGCCAGGTGCCTGGGAGGTCTCCCCACTTAGTGGGCTGGGCCTGGACCATGCCTAAGAGGGCCTGGAACTAAGCCCTGTGGCTGTTTCAGATTCCGTTGCCAAGACTATGGAACCTGAAGGTCCGTAGATCTGGCTCTGGAGGCCCAGATGAGCATGTGTCCTGTTAGGCCCCTGGGTGGGCTGGATCCAAATATAAGGATATTTCAGGATCTCCTGAGGAGCACAAAAGTGTTTTAT
Source organism: Murina feae (assembly GCA_004026665.1). Classification (NCBI taxonomy): domain Eukaryota; kingdom Metazoa; phylum Chordata; class Mammalia; order Chiroptera; family Vespertilionidae; genus Murina; species Murina feae. Next base: position 19,448 of record PVJC01024512.1, on the reverse strand, counting down.
ACTGCGCCTCTGTGTCAGCAAGATTGCTTACAACTGTGGCTAGGTGGGTCTGGAAGTGAGTGTTGGGCCCTATAAGGATGTAAGGCAGTGGTTCTCAACCTTCTGGCCCTTTAAAACAGTTCCTCATGTTGTGACCCCCAACCATAAAATTATTTTTGTTGCTACTTCATAACTGTAATGTTGCTACTGTTATGAGTTATAATGTAAATAGCTGATATGCAGGATGGTCTTAGGTGACCCCTGTGAAAGGTCATTCGACTGCCAAAGGGGTCACGACCCACGGGTTGAGAACCGCTGATAAGGTGTTGCAGATAGGATCATTACCCTGGTTCTGCAGGACTGTTGGTGGACTGCAGCTGTGAAGGGGCCAGACCCAAGCAAAGGGCCCTTTTAGGATCTCCAAGAGTGCAGATGGCGATGTGTCCTACTGGCTCCACATGCCAGCAAGCCATCAGACTTCTTTAATCTTTATGATTCTGCGCTCTGTTTCAGCCAACCTGGGCCAATTACTTTTTTCTCTTTCTAGAACATTGCATTTGTCTATTCCCTTTCACTGGAGCACTAGTTTAAATGAATAAATTCTAGTTCAAATAATACTTATAAATTCTTTCATTTTTATTTCCCTATTAAAATACGCCCTTTACATTTTGGATTGAGACATGCTGAAAGATCCTTTCTTAAGGCATTCATCCTGTTAGATTGATTTATCCTATTAGATTTATAGGCTTTCCTCGTCTTTATGTTCTCTCTATCCTCCAGTATCTTGACACTGTAGAAAGCAGTGATATTTCTTATGGCACAAACAGCCCAAAATTCAGTCTTCTGTCCACAAATTATACCTTTACCAATTATTGTGCAGCCTGGGTGTCTGGTTGAAATTATTACCAGCATAAAGCAATATAGTTCATGGTGCCCTTATATATCCACATATTTGGGTGATTTGCTATGTTAGTGTATTTAACCTACTGAAAAATTAGGTCTTTTAACTATCTTTTATGTCACAACGTATGTATTTTTTTCTACAAAGCACTTAATATTATTTAGAACTTTCAATATTAAAAGTCTTTCTCATATCAAGAGATGCAGATGGATAAGAGTAATCAATGCATAAAGTAATTTAGAACATTAATAAAATAAAGCTTTTTAAGATGAGTAAGCTTAGTAACTATGGCAGAGGAATTTTGGCTAAATGACTGTGCAGGAGTCATAATAACGACATTGGTAAATGAAGAAATGCATAAGAAGGAAAGGCAGCAGGTTGAGCTACACATTTTAAAATAATTTTAGTAGCAAACCTAACACATTGTAATTGTTTTATCTTTTTAAGGTGGTGAATCCCAAAAAGAAAGTAAAAAAGAAAAAATACATTAACTCGGGAACAGTAAGTCAAGTATTATGTTATTCTTTAAGGATTCAAACAAATGAATAAAAATGTATATGTATAACAGTTTTCATCAGAATTGACGCAACTCAATACTGAGCTGTTTCACTTAGAATTTTAATATGAAGGTGTATAATAGCAAAATAAACTTTCCATGGCAATGTTTCTAATGGAGAACACCTTATGGGAGATAGTGAGCCAGCTCTCAGCAAGTTGCCGTAGGTCAAGAGGGTCATAATGCCTGTGAGGGAAGCTGAAGTTTTGTTAAGAATTCTTCATTCTTTGGAACCACCCTAGAGAGAATCAAGCAGACATGAAAAAATGTAAGTGGTAGTGATAAATACTATAGTCCTTATAGGCTAACCTTAATTATTATGACTCATTTTATAGCATGAGACAGTACTTGTTTATAGTCCATTAACAGTTATAACACTGTAGGAATGCTTGACTAAATCAGTGCAGAAGGTGCAAAAATGAAAGTATCCAAAAATTGTGAAAAATCAGAATCATCCTATTTTGATAAAAAATATACTGAAGATTTTACCCTAAAACTATTTTCTTTGGGAGAAGCAACTTCTGCATTCTCTCCAAGTTTCCTTTTAAAGATTTCTATAAAGCAAGGCATCTAAAATAATAGATGGCCTCATTACAGAACTATGGGAGAGACACACATTTCCTTTGACACAACTAAGCTTATTCATTTTGATTTTTTTTTTTTTTAGTTTTAACCATTTTTCAACTCCCTTTCATCTTTTCTTTTATCTAAAATGAGAAGTAACACAATGTCCTTGTAAATAATTCTTATGCTATTCCTTAAAGGAAGTAAACCGGTCATAGAAATTAGTTAGTTACAAATTTTTGTCCCTTTTCCTTCTGATAATTTTAAATGTAAGAACAATCAATCCTGCAGATTTTAATAAAGAATATCTTTGATTTTCAAATGCTAGAAAATATTATTTTCTCCCTAATAGTTACGGGGGCAGGGAGAGTTCATTTGGGGCTGCAGTTTAGTACTAGCTGGTGATCCTGCCCTGTTTTTCTCTTTTCTTTCTTTCTTTCTTTTCTTTTTTTTTTTTTTTTTTTTTTTCAGGTAACCTTACTCTCTTTCTTGGTAGAAACAGAAGTTTCATTCCTTGACTACATTAAAGGAGGGTAAGTCATTTTCTGAAATTGTTTTATTGTCTAAGCATTCCTTTAAATGTGTGTAGCAAGTGCTACCACTAGGTAATAGACAACTGAAATAATAACTTTTATTATGTTTTGATGGCAGATGAATTGCACTTTTATTTCAGACCTATGAGATAAATTTATGTGCCAAGAGCTATTACTTTTAGAAAAAAATGTAACTTTTCTTTGACCAAGAGAAGAAACTATTGTGTTAGTAATAGGTGTAAAGGTATATGTGCTTTCATAGAATGTTTTCATTTGTCTAACACCTGGGACTTTTTAGGTTCACTTTTTATTATTTTTAAAATTGAAGAAAAATTTTAGCTGAAGGTTTATTGCAAATGTTTACTCTCCAGGTTATTAAAGAATGTATCTTGTCATGAAATTATAATGCAGATATGGATGGTAAATGGTCATTTAGTTGCTCCCTAAGCTTCTAGGAATATATATTAGAAAAAAATTTTGGTGGCTATAATCATTCTTAAAATTTGCCAGAGTCCAGACAGAACCTGTCTAGGTAATGTATTATGGATTTTGCTATTTTTTTTAAATCTAACCAAGCATCCCCAGAGATTGCAAAAATCATCTATTACCATATCATCTAAAATATCCACATTTTCTAATTTATTTGCTGTTACCTTGTATTTACAATATACAAAAATGGTAGAAGACAAATTTGAATTTTTCATAATTTCATGACAAATAAGAGTGGAGAGAGACAAAACTCATGTAAATCTCTTCCTAATTATGATATTACTAGGGATCCGGTGCACAAAAATTTGTGCACTCAGGAGGTCCCTCAGTCCGGCCTGTGCCCTCTCGCAATCTGGGACCCCTCTGGGGATGTCCACCTGCTGGCGTGCCTGGTCAGCCTGGGTGAGGGGCTGATGGCTGTTTGCAGGCTAGCCAAGCCCCCCAGTGTGAACCCTCACCCCATTGGGGTGTAGCCAGCCTGGGTGAGGGGATGAGAGCCGTTTTCAGGCTGCCCACAGCCCCTTCAGGTTTTGGGCCCCTATGGGGTGCCTGGCCAGCCTGGGTGAGGGGCTGATGGCTATTTGCAGGCTGGCCACGCCCTCCAGTGGGATCCCTCACCCCATTGAGGTGTGGCCAGCCTGGGTGCAGGTCTGAGGGCCATTTTCAGGTTTTCAGGCTGCCCACAGTCCTTTCAGGTTTTCAGTCCCTACTGGGGTACCTGGCCAGCCTGAGTGACAGACTGAGGGCTGTTTTCAGACTTTCAGGCTTCCCACAGCTCCCATTGACCCAGTGTCCCAGCAAGGCTGGCTAGAAGCAGGTTTCTGGGGTTTATTTATCTTCCATAATTGATACACTGTTCCTTCAAGCTGAGGCCTAGGCAGGTAACGAAGCCTCCTCTCTGCTTCAGTTCATGGCTTCTATAAATGGAAGAATGTTGCCTTAGTAGTCAGGCCCAAGCCTGCTCTTTGCTTTAGCTCGAGGCTTCTATAATTGCAACAATGTTGCAAGTATGTTGCCTGGAGCCCGGAGAAGCCGAGCTGGCCGGTAGACAGTTTACTTCTGCTGCAACGGAAGCTGCCTGTTTACTCCAGCTCCGTGACTGCCGGCCTCCATCTTGGCTGGGTTAATTTGCATACAGCCGCTCTGATTGGCTGGTGGGCGTGGCTTAGGCGTCCCGTAGAAACAGTCAATTTCAATATTACGCTTTTATTAGTTTAGATGATTCAGCAAGTGTTCTTTTTTATTTTCAATACTCATTCACTGATTAATTGTCATGAGGCAGAAAAAGACGACAGGATGGAATACTGAGGGGGCAAGGATAGTTTACCCAAAAAGAGAGAGCTTTCTCCATTTTGCTCTTATTTAAGGAAAACAAAAAAACACACAAAAAAACAATGCTTGCCTAAGTGAAGAATCTTGGCTATACATAGACATCTTGCAACCTGCCACCTGGCTCCACACTTTTAGAAGCTATGGTAGTTCTTTCAATAAAGTTAAAGGAAAGCATACTAAGTGGAAGAAATGTTTGCCAGCTCTCCTTAGTATTCCAGGGTCTGCACATACTCTTACCTTTATAAGATGGGAGAATAATAGTAAATGCTGTGTTTATAAAAGTAATAATAATGATCATAGACCCTAGTCAGTGTCCTTAGTGGTTAGAGCATTGGCCTATACACCTAAGGGTTGCAAGTTCCATTCCAGGTCAAGGGCATGTATCTGGGTTGCAGGTTAAAACACCGCCTGTGCTCTTTCTCTCTTTTCCCCTTCCTCTCTCCCTCCCTTCCACCTTCTCAAAAAATCAATGGAAAAAATATCCTCAGGTGAGGATTAAAAAAAAAATAGATACCTGTATAAATAAATTTTTAGTAGCTGTAGCAATAAAGAAAGGTGGTAAGACAATGGATATCTCAGCATAGACTTTTTAAACTAAAAATAAAAAAGTATTTGCTCTATCTGGCTATTATTTTCCTGTTGAAATAATAATTTGAAGTTTTAAAATGTTAAAAATTTCTTTTGTTTTACTTTGTGGGCATGTTAAGTGTGTGTGTATGTATGTGTGTGTGTAAGAAATACCCAATATGTTTTGTTAGCAGGGAAAATCTAATGACATTAAATAAATCATTTTTATTGATTGTTCACATTTTCCTACTATATCTAGTGTAATGATAGTCTTGACTATATCATACTGTCATATTTTTCTACTGCTTCCAACCTCCAATTTTTCCCCCATTTTTTATTACATAAAGTATTACAAAGATTAGTACATATATCTCTTTTTTCCCCTGCCCTTCCCCCAGCCTCCCCTACCCCCCAGTGTTTTGTGCCCATTGGTTATGCTAAATGCATGCATAAAAGTCCTTTGGTTGATCTGTTACCCACCTCCAACCCTCCCTGTCCTTATTGCTGTAATTTGACAGTCTGTTTGATGCTGCTCTGCCTCTGTATCTATTTTTGTTTTATTTTATTTTTTGGATTACACACATCCTATTTTTAGCACTGTCTGTGCTAGAAGAAATGCTTGTGACCTTTTTCTGGCAGAAATCAGTATGTAAATGGTACACTTAGCTGCAATCTTAACTTCCCATGAGTTGATAAGATTCCATTTTTGATTTACAAATGGGGCCTAGGGAAATAGAGTTTGAATTTCACTACATAATTAATCTAACTGGACTTACATTAACTTTTATATTATAACCATATCATCTAAAAGCTAGAAGCCTGTTGCACGAAATTTGTGTAAGAATAGGCCTTCACAGCCGAGGAGCTGGCTGGACCCCTCCCTCACAGCCGTAGTGGCTGCCTTGATCCTGCAGCTGCAGCCCCAGCTTTGTCCAGAAGGTCATCCAGTCTAATTAGCATATTATGCTTTTGTTATTATAGATTATAGATGAGATAAAATATTATTTGCATAGAGTACATTTTTATATGAAGATGTACATAATACATATTTTTGGCCAATCTGACAAAAAAAGATAGGTATACTTTTGATTCATTCACACCAGATGGCTATTGTTGTGTTGACTGTTGTCATTTTTTTATTTGACAATCTAAGGGGAAAGAGGTCAGGGACCTGACTAAATAGTCAGCTATTGCATGTTTTAAAAATCCTTGTGGTACACCAGTGTGCCTGCTGCTGCACACTGGTTGAAAATTTCTTCCCTAAGTGTACAAATGCACTGCAGTGGTGGGGAATCATATTAAAAGCAAAGACATTATTACACAAAACTTCTGTATAATAGAAAATAGAATATAATGTGCTGTACTTATTTTACATTAGGATTAATTATGTATAGTTTCAAAAATGGATACCTAATCTCATCTGAACAACATCAAATCAGAATTCCTAGTCTTTTGCAACTAAAAAAAAAATTCTGAAAACAGTTAAACACCTCAGTAATATTTAGTAATTCTCATAGTAATGTTTCCAAAAACCACACAATACTTTCCTTTCATTAGTGTTTTATTTTCAGGTTTTGAGAAAGAAATATTATGTCTCCCAAATTTTAAACATAAATATCTACATTTGTGTTTCCCATTATAACATTAAAAGTGAAATGGTACAAAGAAAAATTAAGTAAAATGAAAATAACTTAATATGAAGCTAGATCCCTTGTAATCATACTCTGTAGAAATAATTACTGCTAAAAATTTATTCTCAAACACACATTGTTTTTATATCAGTGTGCTTACACTGTGCACAATATTTTAGAATGTATATTTTGTTCATTAAACATATTGTATATATATATATATATATATATATATATATATATATATATATATATTTCCATGTAAGTACTTATATGTCTACCTTATTTTAATAGTTTTTAACTGTATGGATGCACACAATTTAGTTAAAAAATATCTTGTGCTACATATTTCAGTTGCAACTATTTTACTTGCCCATTATAAACAAGGCTTCAGTATAAAAACAAACCCTGGTGCATACGTTTTGTGCACTTCATTAAGCACATCTGCAAGGTTACTTTCTAGAAATAGTGCTGTTGGATGAAAATGGTATGAGTATTTCATAGTTTGTCAGATTTTTCTAAATGGTGTTCCTGAAAGGGCAATAATAGTTTACATTTCTCCATATCTATATCCTTACTGAAGAGTGCCACTCCTTTTTCATTTTTGCTAATTTAATAACTGAATATTATAAATCATCAGTTTTTGTCTGTGAAACCTCTGCTTATTAGTTATGATGTCCTCTGTCAAGGCCGATTTTTAACTAGTAGTGTCTCTGGAAACAGATTTCAGAACTCTTTTTTTAAAAAAAATTTTTTTAATTTTTTTCTGCTGCTTCTCTCAGTCCCACCAAAAAAAGGTTGAGTGTTTTCAACTGAGAACAGAAGGCAGAAAGCTGACTGGCAGCTACATCCCTAGTGTTGTCAACACTTCAGCTAAACTTCCCCAATATTCACTTTTTGGTCTTTGGTCTCTACTCTTTAGCACACATCTAAAAAGACTCTTCTTAATTTAGCCATCTGGCCTTATTTCTTTTTGCCTTGTGATTGCATTGAATAAGAACAATGAAATAAGCTAACACGTTGACCTACAATCAAGCAAGCAAACCAAAATAGTATTTGGAGGTGGTATTAGCATATTTAAAGATTTGTTTTTCAACATTAGCTTTTTTGAAGAAATGTTCCACCATTATATCTAAATATAATACTGCAGAAGCTATTGGAACTAAGTGTTGAATTCAGTTTTGTTTTTATAAAAAACTAGAGGCCCAGTGCACGAAATTCATGCACAGAGTGGAGGTGGCAGGGGCTGGTATCCCTCAGACCAACCTGCACCCTTTCCAATCAGGGACCCCTTGAGGGCTGTCCGACTGCCCGTTTAGGCCTGATCCCACTGGACATCCCTTTCATAATCCAGGACTGCTGGCTCCCAACCTCTCACCTGCCAGTTGCCCCTAACCACTCCCCTGCCAGCCTGATAAATGCCTAACTGCTCCTGTGCTGGCCTGATTGCCCCTAACTGCCCTCCCCATGCCAGGATGCACCCCCAACTGTCCTTCCCTTCAGGCCTGAGTCCCCCACAACTGCCCTCCCCAGCAGGCCTGGGTCCATCCCAACTGCCCTCACCTACAGGCCTGGGTCCCCCCAACTGTCCTCCCCTGCAGGCCTGGATCCCCACCAACAGCCCTCCTCTGCCAGCCTGGTCCCCCCCAACTGCCCTCCCCTTCAGGCCTGGATACCCCCAACTGCTCTCCCCTGCCAGCCTAGTCACCCCCAACTGTCCACCCTGGCCAGCCTGGTCCCCCCCAACTGCCCTCCCCTTCAGGCCTGGGTCCCTCACAACTGCCCTCCCCCACAGGCAGCTGCTGGGGTGCAGGGCCTTCCCACCCCACAGGCCAGGTCCCAGAACACCTCCTTCCCCAGCAGCAGCTCCAGCCAACGGGGTTGGGGGGGCTCGCAGCCTCTGGGGTGCAGGGCCCGGTCCCCGCATACCTCCTTCCCCAGCAGCTGGCTCCAGCCAACTGGGGGCTCGCAGCCTCTGGGGTGCGGAGCTGGCCCACCCCGCAGGCCGGGTCCCCGGTGCCTGGGATCCACCGCTGCCACTGGCTGGGAAGCACCCGCCACCCGCCCGCCCGCCTGCAATGCTGACTGCAGCTTCCCATGACTCACCCACCACTGCTCTCTCCCTAGCTAGCAGCCGCCATCTTGGCTGGATTAATTTGCATATAGCCGCTCTGATAGGCTGGTGGGCGTGGCTTTGGCTGATGGGCATGGCTTAGGCATCCTGGAGAAATGGTTAATTTCAATATTACGCTTTTATTAGAATAGACCATAGAAGCTACTCACTTTTAATTTAAAATATCCAAATATGAACATTTATGACTGGCATTTGCGGATTGTTTTGTTGTTAATTTGGGTTAGCATCATTGTTGGTAATTGTCATGGCATCAATTCAGGGACCTACTCACCATAGTCTTTGTAGTCTAGGAGAAACTATAGTTGAGTTATGTTTATTTGTGCTGAATCTTAATTGGCAGGTAAAGCTAGAGATCTTCAATAAAGGTGAAAAAACATATAAAATATGAGTAACAATAATTAAATTGGTAGTCTGGCTAGCTCTGGGTCACTTAAAATAAAGTTAATAGAGCTTTTCCTGTATTATTTTTTCTCTCTACATGAATTTTATAAACTATTTTCCTTACACGGGTTGTGTGGGAGAATGAAAATAAAGGCGGCAAAACCATTGACTGATGTGGGATATGTAGGACTAGTAAATTGTGATCAAACTCTTTGAAATTCTCAAATTGCACTTTAAAATGTCATCGCTCTTCTTGTTTCCTTTAACACAAATATAATAAAATAGAAAGTTATAAAAACGTTGTTTCCTCATGAATCCAAGTAGAAATTTTGTAGAGTTAAGAATGAACACATTTAAATGCTAAACAAAACTGTTTTCATACTCCTTTAATATCTTCCCTTTCAAATGAAAGTTTTTACAGGCCTAATTTTTAGTATTGCATATTCCAGAAGTCTGTTATTTCCGTCATTATCGAAGTAGGCATTTACATGAAAATATAACCTTGATTGTGAAATCATTTGTTAGCTTGTTACTGTTCATTCACTGTCTGAGTTCCCAAAACACTGTGTTTGGCTGCAATCTACAGGTTTATGGATTCAGGTACATGGTGAATAAAGGAGGCATGAGACAGATGCATTCAAAATCAGCCAGGATCCTATTTTTATGCAACTATCTTGTGAAACAAAAATCTGAATTTTGGAATTTTTTTATTTAAGCAGTACCATGATTTTCCTGTAGTGTAAGGAACATTTTATGACTTGAAGTAGTAAAGAATTTTGTTTTCTGCATACCTGCTAGAAGAATAATCTCCACAGAGGAGGTCTTACTGTAGAATAGTAAACTTGTTTGCCTCTTCTGTATTGTTGACCTTTGGGCCATTATATCTAATCACACTCTGTACATTTATTGCAGTGTTTTCTTCTTTTTTTCTTATAATATATAACTTTACGAAAAAGAGGTACATATAACCTTTCTTATTGGTGTTTTGGGTTTCTTAGGATATATTCGTAGAAGTGGGATCAATGTGGGGAGAAAACAAAGGATACATCTGTAATACTTTTAATAATAAAGATAAATTTTTTAAAAAGAGAAATAATTTTAAGTATTAAAAGTCTGATATAATTGGCAACTGAAGATGTTTATTCAGAAATTAATTTATGGTATTCAATATTCTAGTTGCTATTTTGTTGTTGATGGTGGTGATGGTGGTGGTAATTCTTACCTGAAGACACTTTTCCATTGATTTTTAGAGAGAGTGCAAGGGAGGGGGAGAGACAGGAAGAGAGAAACATCGATGTGAGAGAGACAGCATCAGTTGGTTGCTTCCCACTAGTGAGGTATGTGCTCTTATCTGGAATCAAACCCAGGACCTTTGGGTACGCTCTATCCACTGAGCAAACTGGCCAGGGCAACTCCAGTTATTATTGATAAGGGTCATGTCAGATTCAAACAAAATTACAGAAATGTTTTGAAATCTGTGACTTCCTTTTGGGTAACACCATTGATTATCATTGGTGAAATGGCTTTATTGATCTCTACAGATTTATAAAATACATCTTTCCATATTCCCAATAGTTCACACTCTAGAGATATGAGGGCAAAATAATAAATTTCAGTTTGGTTTTATCTGCCCTTTCATCCTCTATATGTCTTAAGTCTTCATGAAACTACTCCATCACTAACATGACTAAGAACAAATGTTTGTAAAGCTTTCTACATCTACTAGTATTTGACTGGCAGATGAGGGGGTGGGGAAACAAATTCTGATGCACACTGAGTCCCTCTAAGCTCCCAAAATTTCACATCAACACAGACCCTAGTCCATGCTTTTATCAGACAATTGAGTGTATTAGAAACTTGCAGCACTACAAATGGTCAATTTTCTTCTTCTAAAGAGCACCCAAACTTTCATCCAACTGGTCCTGATATCCTACCACTTATATCCTGTGTTAGTTTCCCTGTGTGTTATTTTAATCGTCTGTTTGTATGATGTGTCTCTCAAAGAGACTGGCAATTTTTAAATATTTTATAGAGCTGAACACACAGTAGCTATTGACTAAACATAATTTAATTAGCAAGCCATTTTAAGCTAGACTTTTGACTCTTTCCCCCAAATCTCTTAATATAATGAAACACAAATAAATAGGGATTTTAAACAAAGAGTGTGACAATTCAATGATCTGGATAACGAACCCCCATCTGTGTCTCTCTCAGAATTTATCATCTTGTGACCTTTCTCTTTGCATGCCTCATACCACAATTACCAAACTAAACAGATGGAACGGGCTTTCTGGGATAAGAAAAATGCTTTTGTGTTGCCTCTGCCAGAAATGTTCTCAACTTTGCTCCATATCTGGGTTTGCAGTGACTTGGAAAAAGGCAGGTCAAGATTAGATGCAGCAGGTGCTTATTCTCCTCACACGTTAGAAAGGAAACATGAGAGAAGGTAATAGGGAGATGCTAAGTGGGCAATTTCTGGGCCAGAATCAAAATAAGAGGTAAATGTTTGATAAGAGGTCAAGTACAGAAGTGGTTGCTGATAATTGAGGTAGTACAAAGCAGGGGCTAAGAAGCTGGGCTCTGGCATTAACTGCGTAGTTCAAATCCCAGATCTGTCTCTTGTTAGCATAGCCTGTTTCCATTTCTGTGAACTGGGAATAAAAATTAAAAAAAAAATGCCTGTCTCATAGAGAAGCTATATGGATTAAATGGCATATAGTCAACCTTCAGTAAACGCTGCTATCATTTTTCTGAATAATGTGAATTTCTTTAAAATTCTAATAGGTCTTACCCCATTTGACCATCATAATATCATTGGTGGTGGTTGTCCTATTTATCTGAGACACGGAGAGAGAAAAGATATATTCAAATTTACAAAGTCACTGAAAGACCTTTTTTTGTAGTTCCATTTTCTTCGCAGGAATGCCAGGACATTTTTTTATTCTAGTCCATCTCAACACATTCTGGTGGCTTACATTATTGATAAAAGGCTTATCAATAATTGGGGGAAGGGGAGGAGGAAGAGCCACCCACTGACGTAAACTAATTTTAAAGACTAAAGTGGGCTTCTTGATACGGTGTATTTTAAATGTGAGTTGAATATCAGTAAGTTCTGTTATCAACAAGCTCCATAAGGATTCTTTTTTTCCTTAAAAATACTTGAAGCCCGTGCAATGATGCTATTAAATGTTTGCCTTAGTTTTATAAAATTGGTGGCAGTATATTGGTTATGTTGCCTAAGGGAGCACATCTTGCCAGAACATGAAACACTATAAGGCTTATACTTTTTTTCAAATCCAATTTCTTATTTGAAAACTGAATATACATGTCCAGGATTTCTTATAGTGCTTCCCATGGGGGACCCAAGTGTTTTGCTTTCATCAAATCAGTGGAGAGCTAAACCCTGCAGCACTGAATGGGGGCAAATCTAATGAAAATAAACCCATTCTGCCTCCTATAAGGACATTCACATAGAACATTACCATACATAACCTAAACTCATCTACCCTCAGATTTAGAAGAGGAACTTTTATACATAGTAAGATTCATCAACATTGTTTTGGTTAATTCTTAACTCTAATTTTTTAACATGCAAAATGCATGCTTTAGAAGTCTAGAGATGTCCAGTTAGTTATCTCTTTGGGGATTGCCAGTTTGTTCATTTTCAAATGATGTTTTCAGAGCTATTTCAAAGTCAGAGGAAATTTAAGTACTGTCATCATAACCATGGCTGGTTTAGCCAAAATATTGATAATCTGTTTTGTATCAGTCTGGTTCTTAGTTATGTTTCATGATCAGAGTATGCACTTGTAGCCACACTATCTCTAAAATAGTATCTCTTTGGTGGGCAATTGAAAGGTTGGGCCAGGGGAAAGAAAGATAAACAAGGGTAGCTTACTAAGGGCAGGTTTTGGTAGGGTGGGAGAATTTATTACTAACGTTGCTCAGATTGTTGGTGTATGGTGATATTGGAATGTGAATTGAACATTAGAAGATTATACTATTGTTTTTAAATTATCTACAGACACTCCTTACTGCCTATACTGGTTGGGGTTCATTGCCCTATCATCGACACACCACTCACCAGCACTGTGAAGTAAAATTTCCCAGGGCCAAAACCAGAGAAAGAGGCTGAAAGTTCCATCACTATATCAAGAGTTCATCCCAAGAAACCAGAAACACCAATCAGAAAGGACATATGCATCCCTATGTTCATAGCAGCACAATTCACCATAGCTAAGATTTGGGAACAGCCTAAGTGCCCATCAGCAGATGACTGGATTAGAAAACTGTGGTACATCTACACAATGGAATACTATGCTGCTGTAAAAAGGAAGGAATTCTTACCATTTGCAGCAGTGTGGATGGAACTGGAGAGCATTATGCTAAGTGAAATAAGTCAGTCAATGAAAGAAAAATACCACATGACATAACTCATCTATGGATAATAAAGACCATTATAAACTTGTGAACAAAAATAGATACAGAGGCAGAGCAGCATTGAACAGACTGTCAAATTACAGCAACAAGGACAGGGAGGGTTGCGGGGGGGGGCGGTAACAAATCAACCAAAGAACTTTTATGCATGCATTTAAGCATAACCAATGGACACAAAACACTGGAGGGTAGGGGAGGCCGGGGGAAGGTCAAGGGGAAAAAAAAGAGATATATGTACTACTCTTTGTAATATTTTAAGCAAGAAAAAAAAAGAGTTCATTAAGGGTCCTAACATAGGAGGTGCTTCTTGACATGGATGTCTTAGTGCTTTCCACCCCCCAACCTGTGTGCTCATGTCTCCTAAGCAGCAAGCCTCCATGCTGGGGAAGGAATGCTCGGGGGAGTGAAGGAGCCAAGTGCTGGAGGCTCAGGATCCAGGGCCTGTTAAGACATGGAAAACACTGAGGGCATCTTGCTCTGGAGGCATGTGGGAGCCCTGATCAGAGTACGCTGGATGTTCAAGGCCAAGTTACCATACACAGTTGCAAAAGCAGGGACACCACGATTGTACTATGCGCAATATGCAGATGTGCATTTCTGTAACCCAAGTATTGATGTCACTATTTGGCAAGAAGCCTCTTTGATCTAAGTTGGTATAAAGATGTATTATGACCAGCCAAGGCAAGGCTGCTTTAAAATATATATATATATATATATATATATATATATATATATATATATATATATATATTGATTTCAGAGAGGAAGGGAGAGGCAGAGGGAGATAGAAACATCAATGATGAGAGGGAACCATTGACTGCCTGCCTCCTGCACGTTGGATGGAGTCTGTAGCCCAGGCATGTGCCCCAACCAGAATTAAACCCAGGACCCTTTGTTCTGTAGGCTAACACTCTGCTTTTATGTGTACAATGGCCCCTGTGTTTGCTGAGGCTGCTTTGCACAGCTACTACTCTGTAAGGCTACTTTGAATAACTGTTCGGTCCGATAGCTCCTTGTTAGCAATGGCTACTTGGTCTGCAATAAAGACTCTCCTATAAGCCTACAACTATTCATATTTCCTCTGATACCTGGCATCCATGAAGGGCCAGTCCCTGGCAGAGGGGCTCGAACCCAACAAAGCAGAACTAATGGGAATTTGTAATTAGCCTAGAGCTCTCATGTACATTCCACAACCCATTCCACAGTCAAGGCTCAGGGTTCATTCAGAAGTCAAATGTTATATTAGTTTCAAGATGGAGCCACCTTTATTTCTCACAAACACAATGAGAAGAATTAATGAAAATACACACACATACATGCTAATGTAAAGAGAGAACTGACTCTTCTGACCCCAGAGGAAATAATATGAACCCAGAGAGAATGGCATGGATTGCTGAAGATAGCTTTCCTACAGCCTGTAGAATATTTGTTATGTGCAGGTACTTTGGGGTTTTCTTTCTAACTAGAGTCCTGGTGCATGAATTTGTGCATGGGTGGGGTTCCTCGGCCTGTCCGATCGGGGCCAATTGGGGCCATCTTGCCCAGTCCTTATCGCCACCTGGGGGTGGGATCACAGGAGGTTGGCCAATTGCAGGAGGTTGGCTATGGGAGCACACTGACACCAGGGGGAAGTTCCTGAACATCTGCCCCCTGGTGGTTAGCGTGTGGCATAGCAACCAGTCATTTGGTCATTCGGTTGCTTAGGCTTTTATATATATGTATAGATAGATAATTAGAGGACTTCTTCAGAGTAGCTATTACCTATTTATCATGAGATTATTAGGGCTCAGACACTTGGCAATTTTGCAAAGGATTCACAACAAGGGGACTAGTTGTGATTCTGAGTTTCAGACTCATCTATGATTCAGAAGTTCATAGTCTTTCTACTAGGCATCAGTGCCTCCTCGGTACCTACCTTAGTGAAAAAGGGATCCGTCTGGGTAGTGCTTATATTTTTTGTTTGGGATTGATATTTTGATTATGCCACTCATGAGATATTCTCTAAACAAGTGGTTTGCAAAAAAGTTGAACATCTTGCATACCTTCCTTGATGAGTTCTTGAACTGTAAGACCTTAAGAAATTGTACTTTGGAATACTCTTAGTGTGTTTAAAAAAAACTAAAAAACAAAAACAAAACAGAAATCAGTCTTCAGTCTAGATAAAACACAAAGGTTTGTTAATTTGTGGAAGTTAGATTTAGTAAAGCCCAAGATTATTAGCATAAATAGTTGAAGAATCACAGCACTTATCTCCAGTTTTATTCTTCCTTTTGACATTTCATTGATCCCTCAGAAATCCAGAAAGCTTGGAGTGAAGAAAGGAAAATAAGACAGGGATCAAAGCTTACGATTACTTAATGCAGATTACTTTGTTTGAGGAAGGACCCAGGTAAGTTCTAAAAGGTTAGATCACTCATGGTTCAATTTGAGGTGGGGCCTTAGGGGATGGTGAGAGGAAAGGAAATCTGACATGGGAGGGTCAGGTGCTGAGAAATAACCTGCAACTCTCTGGCAGTTCCAGAAATGTAATAAGCACAGAATACTCCAGTTTTCAAAGAAGTACGCAAAAGTCAAGTCCTACAAAAATAGCATCAATAATATGATAATAATCAAAACAACTACTTACTGTCGACTAAAGGATAGATGCTTTTCTTGTCCTCACAACAATCCAAGGAAGGGTTTTTTTTTTTTATTTGTTTTTCTCCAATCAAGACCATATTTTATTTCCCCCTTATTTTCATTACATATCACGGAAATGTCCATGTAGATGCCTGTTCCAACATAGTCTGGTCCCTGAAGCTGCCTCTCCTGATAGTTCCTGGCTTGGTAGTTGCTTCTTGCAATAGTGCCCGATAGTGCCCAGCCTATAGCTGCCTGATAGTGACACCCTTTCATGGTAGTGTCTTTAAATTAATAGTTTCTTCCTCTCATGATAATGCCTGTCTGGGAAGCTGCCTGTGGCAATAGTAGCTGCCTGTCTCGATAGTGTCCAGCCCAGTGGTTGCCCATCGTGTCGTTGTCCAGCCCCATAGCTACATGTCATGAGATTTAGGGGATTCTAAGGAAATATGTGCTTTAAAATTTATTTTATTTTACTCTTCATTAAATGTATTGAGGTTACATTGGTTAATAAAGTTATATAGGTTTAAGGCACACAATTCTATAATACATTATCTGTATTTTGTATTGTGTGTTCACAACCCCAAGTCATATCTCTTTCCATCACCGTTTATCCCCCATTTACCCTCTCCTGCTACCCCATGACCCTTTTTTCCTCTGGTAATGACCATACTGTTGGCAATCTATGAGGTTTTGTGGTGCTTTTTTTTCTTTTTGTTTAATCCCTTTACCTTTTTCACCCAGCCCCCTCCTCTTCCCCTCTGACAGCTGTGAGTCCGTTTGTATTTTGACAGTTTATTCTGTTCATTAAACTCCACATATAAGCAGAATCACATGGCTCCTGTCCCTCTCTCACTGGTCCACTCCCCCCAGCACAATCCTCTCCAGGCCTGTCCATGTCTCTGCAAAAGGCAGGATCTTCTTCCCCTCCCCGGCCAAGCAGCTTTCCATTGTGTAAGTGACCACGCTTGTTCTACCCACTCATCTACGGATGGGCACTTGGGTTGCTTCCAAATCTTGGCTATTGTAAATAATGCTGCAATAAACATAGGGGTGTATATATTCTTTCAAGTTAGTGTTTCAGGTTTCTTCAGTTATATTCTCAGAAGTGGGATTGCTGGATTATCATAAGGTAATTACATTTTTTTTTATTTTTTGAGGAACCGCTCGCTATACTGTTTCCCACATTGCCTGCATCAATCTGCATTCCCACCAACAAGCATGAGGGTTCCCTTTTCTCCACATCCTTACCAACACTTGCTTGTTAGCTTGTTGATGATACCCATTCTGACAGGTGTGAAGTGATCATCTTATTGTGATTTTAATTTGCATCCCTCTGATGATTAGTGGCTTTGAGCATCTTTTCCTATCTGTTGGACACTTTGGAGAAGTATCTATTCAAGTGCTCTGCCCATTTAGTAATTGGATTGTTTGTGTAAGAGTGTGTGTGTGTGTGTGTCTTTTTGGTGTTGTGTTTTAAAAGTTCTTTATAAAACTTTGAATATTAACCCTTTATCAGATGTATTGAGTAATATATTCTCCCATTCAGTGGATTGTCTTTTCATTTTGTTGGTTTCCTTTGCTGTGCACAAACATTTTAGTTTGATATATCCCTATTTGTTTATTTTTTTTCTTCTGTTTCCCTTGCCTGAGGAGATTTATCAGAAAAAATAATGGCTATCAGAAATGTCCAAGATTTTACTGCCTGTTTTTTCTTGTAAGTTTTTTATGGTTTTTAGTCTAACATTTAAGTCTTTAATCCATTTTGAATTTATTCTTGTGTGCAGTGTAAGAAGGTGGTCTAGTGTCATTTTTTACATGTATCTGTCCTAACACCATTTATTGAACAGACTATCTTTATTGCATTTTATGTTCTTGCCTTCTTTGTTAAATATTAATTGACCATAAAGGTGTAGGTTTATTTCTGGGCTCTCTGTTCTGTTCCATTGATCTATATGTCTATTTGTATGCCAGTACCAGGCTGTTTTGAGTATAGCGGCTTTGTAGTATAACTTGATATCAAGTAGTAAGATTCCTCAAACTTTGTTATATTTCTCAAGATTTCTTTGGCTATTTAGGGTCTTTTTTGGTTCAATGTAAATTTTTGGGACATCTGTTATTGTTCTGTGGACTATGCCATTGATATCTTGATAGGAATTGCATTGAGTCTATAGATTGCTTTGGGTAGTATGGACATTTCAATGATGTTAATTCTTTTTATCCAGAACACAGTATGTGCTTCCACTTATTTGTATCTTCTTCATTTTCTTTCCTCAGTGTCTTATAATTTTCCAAGTACAGAACTTTTACATCTTGGTTAAATTTCTTACAAGGTATTTTTTAATGCAGTTGTGAATGGGATTGTTTTCTTAAGTCACCTTTCTGATAGTTTATTGTTGGTGTATAGACGTGCAACTGATTCCTGGGTATTTTGTTTCCTGGTATTTGACTAAATTCATTTGTCAGTTCTAGTAGTTCCTTGGTGAAATCTTTAGGGTTCTCTATATACAGTATCATGTCATCTGCAAATAATGATAGTTTTACTTCTTTCTTTTCAATTTGAATGCCTTTTATTTCTTCTTTCTGTCTGATTGCTGTGGGTAGGACTTCCAGTACTATGTTGAATAAGAGTCCTGCTAGCAGACATCCCTGTCTTGTTCCTGATTTTAAGGAAAACGCTTCTAGTTTTTGCCCATTGAGTATGATGTTGGCTGTGGGTTTGTCGTATATGGCTTTTATTACATTGAGGTATGTTCCCTCTATTCCCACTTTACTATGAGTTTTTATGATAAATAATCCAAGGGAGGTTTCATTATTTTTAATTTATTACAAATGAGGTGCAAAGAGATTGAATAGTTTTCCCAAGATCACATTGCAAGTAGGTGAAAGTATTTATATTTGAATTTGCATCTCAAAGCCTGCCCTCATTCTAGCAGATCTCAGTTGTCAAGGGTAATGAATCCTCTAAAGTTTATGGGCATGGGAAGCAGTGATTGTGAAGATGCAGCAAAACTTAGAATCTGGCTGCTGTTTGTGTTGCCAATTAGGTAGCTGAACTACTTTTATGAAAGGAAAAAGGTAAGACAGAAAAGGATTCAAGGTTTAGCCCACAGTGAGCTGCGGTTGTGCAGGATTAGGCTGATGATAGTGCCAGAGGCAAGTAAACGTGTAGGGCAGGTTCTAGAAGGGACATAAAAACCTGATTGCATAGCCAGTAAATCAAGTCAGAAGCAGTCTTGGTACCAGCATGGCAATAATGAGAGGAATATTAAGAGTGGGAAGACATCTCATCTGCACTTTTGGGTTCTAGAATCCAACAGCTTGT